>CAJQZN010031967.1:0-16241 GCA_907164685.1 Colias eurytheme | reverse complement strand
AGACTCACTAAGAGATCTCTTTAAGAATACTGGTATCCTTACTGTACTGTCGCAGTATATATTTAATAATATTTTATATGTTCATAATAACGCTTACTTACACACAAAAGTAGGAGATAGACATTGTTATGACACAAGAAACAGAAATAAAATTGAAATGCCATTTTTCCGGCTAGCTAAAGTTAAAAATTCATTTATGGGCCAAGGTGTACGCTTTTACAATAGAATTCCTCATAATATTAAAGAGTTTAGTAGTTCTAAATTTAAATCTTATATAAAAAATGTACTTGTCAAGAGAGCCTATTACAGTATTAAGGAATATATGGAAGATAAAAACCCATGGAGGGTTGTCGCGTGAAAACCACAGGACAGTTCTTTGGCATATTATGATATTACTTAGGTAATTTGTAAAATTGTAAATCTGACATGATTAAAAAGAGCAACTATGGAGTTTCTTGCCGATTCTTCTCCGTAGATACTGCTTTCCGAATCGGTGGTAAATGTTAAAAATATGTACTTAATGACGTTTCAAAAGTGCTTCTAGAAGAAGTCTAATTGAATAAATAAATGTTTGAGTTTGTTTGAGTTCAAACATTTACAACAATGGAAAATACCGAAAGTTCAATGGGCTATAACTACTCTTATAAAAACACATAAAATCTTATCTTATCATTTATATAATGTTTACTGATTCAACGTCTTCTAAGTTTTCAGAAACCATTAAACTATTTCTCCTAACCTTAATGGTCGACTGGAATTAATCTTGTAATCTATTACATTTTATTCGATATTTTGTGTTCTTAACGATATTTAACTTTTTATCTTTTATTAGTGCTTATTACATACCACCAAGGCACACATTTTTCACGTTTTTCATTACTTTTCTTAAGATTAGTCCAGCAAATTCTTGGGAATGGCTAATTTGAGTATCTAACGCTTTCTCGGCATGATATTTATGAATGAAGGCCAAAACAGTTAATATTCTATGGCAAAATAACGTAAGCGAAAACACAAGGGACACACGATAGATAATTACGATAAATAAATAAATAAAATTAAAAATACTTATTATTTTTTATTTTTTTTTTTTAGTATGTTTCAATTTTTCTATAAACAAGCAAAAGCCTTTACCCTCCTTTCGAAAAGTCGGATAAGCATGTGACCAATAAATAAATTCGAGAACGATTCTATATTGGAAAAGTTTCGAGAAGATTCCATCTTCACAAAGTTTGACGCATGTATTTGTATGACATTTTTCTTACTTTGTTCAAAAGTTTGTTTGTTTCTGCAAGTCTTGTTATATATTCGTCTCATATATTTGTTCAACATATTGTAAGTAATGAAATTGGAAATCACTTTGTAGATTGAAGATATGAAATTTAATAAGTAAAATTTACAAAATTTATTGTTGTCCAAAATAGTTTTAGTATATAAATGTAATAACTTTACAAACTTCTCTGACATTTGAGTCTAGGTTTTGGTCGCAGTTTTATAAAAATTGTAACATATTGATTATTTTCAAGCACAAATGTTATTTTATTTGCTTCATTCAAAAGATACCAAATGTAGCATGATTTTAATGAAGATAAAAAAATAACTTAAAAATTTCAAGAAAAAGAATAAATTACTTTAAATATACTGATTACTGGTACTGTGATTAGCAGATCATCGTTACATCTACATGATTCGATTCCCCGTGCAGACATACATATTTTTTGTAGCCTATATTTTTGTGTAGAGAGAGACATTAATAGACAAACACGATGAACAAGGCAAGTATTTGCGTATACTTAAGAAAACACTTAGCATTTAGCAAATCCAGGGAAGAATCAATTAAACCCTGTTTTATGGTAATTTAAATCAAACCGATATAAACCTTGTTTAATGGTATTTAACGTTATAATTCAATAATTATAAAAATCAGGAACGTTAAAAGTTTTTAAGGAAAATGTATATTTCTGTATAAATACTTCATTATTTTAAAAACACAAAGGACCTGTGTAGCCCTCATAAAAAACAATCAAAGAAGTAGCCTAACCTGTCATCGATTAATATAAAAGAAAGTCGTGTTAGAACACTATTTATAACTTAAGAACGGCTGAACCGATTTGGCTGAACATTTGCGTAGAACTGAGACGGATAGGATATCTAAATATAGACAGAAATAAAAGGTGCTTTTGGTGTACAAAGAAGAATTTCTTTATTTATGTTGACAAAGCCACTAAACTGAAGCTAATTTCAATATAAAATTTTCATTTAATTAATTAATTCACTATACAGCCAGGTTATTACATATTATAGATTAATCCTAATAATATTATAAATGCGAAAGTTTGTGAGGATGTGTGTGTGTGTGTGTGTGTGTTTGTTACTCTTTCACGCAAATTCTACTGAACTGATTACAATGAAATTTAGCACACATATAGAGTGTAACTTGGATTTACACATAGGATAGGTTTTATCCCGGAAATCCCACGGGAACGGGAACTATGCGGGTTTTCCTTTGAAAACGCGGGCAAAGCCGCGGCCTGAAATCTAGTTACATATTATAGATTAATGAAAAATATATAAACAAAAGATTTAGTATTAGCGTCAAAAAACCTTACCTGCTACGAGGCTTCCAATTTCCTGGGACAATAAATTTAACGGACGAAATAAATTATATCATAAAAACGGATATAAAATATACATTTTCCTGTACTTTATTCAACTTTGGCGATAAAGCGCGACTCCCAATAACAAGTTGATAATGTTTTCTTGTTTTAACATTCGTATAAATGCGTATTGTTTTATGATAGCAACTTTTTTGTCATGGGGTTTTTGTACTAAGTAGATATGTAGATTGCACATAGATGCTTTAAATTGCGTTACATCTTATATATAAAATTCTCGTGTCACAATGTTAGTCTGCATACTCCTCCGAAACGGGTGGACCGATTCTCATGAAATTTTCTGTGCATATCGGGTAAGTCTGAGAATCGGCCAACATCTATTTTTCATATGTACCACGGGCGAAGCCGGGGCGGACCGCTAGTAATTACATAATATACGATTCATTTGTTGTATGTTAGGCAATTTTTAAAGGAGGAACAGTTATAGATACATAGAGTAGGTAGGAATGTAGGTTTGGATCCCGCCACGTGAAAATTCTCATTTATAAAGCATTTATATGATATACTAGCTTCCGCCCGCGACTTCGTCCGCGCGGAAAAATTAAGAAAAATTAATTTCTTTTTCTACGTATTTTTCCAGGATAACAAGTATCCCATTTTATGCCTAGGATAATAAGGTATAATTATACCAAGTTTCATCGAAATCGAACCGTTCGCGTTAGTTCACGTGATGCCTGAACATACAGACAGAGACAAAATTTTTTTTAATCACATATTTGGGTTTGGTATCGATCCAGTAACAGACAGTGCTAATTATTTTTTCAATATTTTCAAGGTACAGAATTGAACCTTCTACAGATTTATTATAATATGTATATATAACGATATATCAAAATCTTACTTCTTTCTTTAATATACAATGTAAAGATGCATGATCATTACTCTACGGCCTACGCAAAAGCTAATAATCGGAAAAAATATTTTTTGGTACAGACAAAGATTTTAGTTTTGGTTAGAAAATGGGTAACTTTCTTGCCTAGGTACACGCAAGTGAAACCACGGGCACCAGCTAGTCAGATATAAATAATAAAAGCACACTACATGAATTAATTAACCGAGATAAACTTAAACTGATAGGAATTTCAGGACAAAGTTACACTGTGAATTTCACTTTGACACTCCAGAGCTACGATTTGAGGTAAAGTTTTACGCTCCAAATTGTTTGACTTCGAGATACTTCGATATCTAGAAGTTTAAAATTAATTTTCATTGAAATTATCGATTCGGAAATTTCACAAGAAATTGGGAGTCTGTTATATAATGAACAAGCAGCTGCCCTATGCAAGTGGCTTTCTGTTAGCGTAGCGTTCAATAAGCTGTAGATACACGAATCTACAGCTTACGTCAATCTCATACATTCGTAGTCTATTCTATTGAACGCTATGCTAACAGAAAGCCACTTGCATAGGGGGGCTGCTCATCAGACGTTGTTCTGCTCTATTTCCCCCTTTTCATGTTTTCTCTTCATAAGAATCTCCCTTACGCCTTAGAATAGTTAAAATAGCCGAATTGATCGGGCTGATCTCGAGTTTTAAGTATTTGGCGATTTATTTTTATTTTATCTATAGATTATTTAAGAATATTTGAGGTACCTATCTATACTAATATAATAAAGAGGAAAGGTTTGTATGTATGTATGTATGGTTTTCTTGCATAAACTACTGGACCGATTTTGATGAAATTTGGCACAGATAATCATTAGACCCTGAAAAAGAACATAGGCTACCTTTGCAAAATATGTAACACGGGCGAAGCCGGGGCGGACCGCTAGTAACTTATAAGTGAATACGTGTACAATGGTGAAATAAGTGAGCTACATTTGTATGAACATCTACTATCTAATATTATGGATAGGATAGATTTAATGTTTGTTTGTTTGTTATAGGCTTGTATCACTCGACCGATTTTAAAGATTTTTTCACTAATAGAAAGCTACATTATTAAGAAGTAACATGACCACAATATAGTATAAAACAGTCGCTTTCTCTCCCTTTAACTAAGCAACGGATTTTGATGCGGTTTTTTTAATAGTTAGAGTGATTTTCAAGGAAGGTTTTAGTATAATTATAATTCATTAGGTTTTCATTCAGGCGAAGCCGTGGGTGGAAAGCTAGAAGGGAAGGCTATATTTTATTAGCTATACTTTGTATATAAACAAGAAAATTAAATCCTGTTTATCAAACATATTTTTATTACAAGAAACATTTACAAAGAGCGTAATACAAAAATTGTTTACTAGCTTACGGGCAAAATAAACAAACAAGCGTTCTTATCATCCAGGAACAAATTAAATGGAATATGATGAGTTTGTAGCTCAGGACAACGCTAAAATGGTTGAATGTAAAAGAGGGTCGTAACAACAGTGAGGTAATATTTTCCTTATGAAGTGAAGTATTGACGGGGTTAGGAGGGTAATTGAATAAGGGAGTTTTTTATGCTTGTGTCGAAGCTTGTGTAAATTGAGTTTCGTTCTAAAATTATTTCTTGTTTGTAAATGCAGTTTTCTGACACTTATATTAAAACTATATGCGCATGTTATTACATAATCGCTGCTCATAACGGTGAAGAAAAACATCGTGATGGTCTAAGATCCGAATATAAGTCGAAATGCAACGGCGTGATAATAGAATGAGACCAATTTTATAATAAGTGTATTAAAAAATGTATTAAAAATGGGTTGACTGGGAAAATCCTGGACAGGATATTAATTACTTTTAGTTTTGGTTTTATCTGCGATAAACCACTTTTGGCGCTCTTTTTTTCTCGAGATAAACGTTTGATTTTGTCACGATAAACACAAAATGCTCTGACAAATATCTTGCAAATGTTTTAATATAATTGTTTATGAAAAAAAAATCATAATAAGTATTACCATGTCAAGTAGAAAACGTAAAAGTGTTAAAATTAGAGCTAACTTGGTGATTTTTTTTTATCGAGTAAATTTTAATATTTTATGTTTTTGATTAAACAGAATCGTTGAACATAATTATCATCTAGTTTGATATATATTTTATTTTTAGATTTGGTCTTGCATATTACACGTATCATCTAATAGAAGATTGGTTATTTTGCTTTATGCGCCCCCTTAAGGCTACAAGACTCCAAACTGTGTTAAGTTGTTCAACTCCTTGCAAATTTAACTTCACAAAACTAAGAGATACATTAAATATAAATTGGATTCCTGCTTCTTGAAGAAATTAAATTTCTGTTTCTGTATTTAATAGACTACAGGCCCATGTTGAAAAAATTATGGGTCATTTGACCCACCACCTGACCTATCTAGAATGATATAAGAACATAAAATAATAAGATTCAGCACTATGACGTCACTCGTAAGCTGTCCACCTGAGTGCAGGTGAGAATTCGAAAGTTTAGGTAGAGATTTTCTCAAAAATGGTGGTCCACAAAGTCGGAATTTATTTTTATTTTTCGACAGTTGCCGGGGTAAATTTGGTCATTTGATTTTGTACGGCATCTGTGTCATACTATTTCTATACTACTTTTAATCAATTATTCCGCAACGCCGTACAAAAATCATGGAGACAAGGGGAGAAAATCTCTACCTGAACCTTCGAATCCTCATCTGCACTCAGGTGGACAGCTTACAAGTGACGTCATAGTGCTGAATCTTAAAATTTTATGCTCTTATATCATTCTAGATAGGTCAGGTGGTGGGTCAAATGACCCATAATTTTTTCAACACGGGCCTGTAGTCTATAAATAATAAAAAATATAAATTGTTATAGGGCCGATTTTTCAATCCATGGTTAAATAAAGTATTACACGATAATATTAAAATTTAAAATGTCACGTAAACTGTCAAATACGTTAAAATAAATTAGAATACGTTTTTAAAATGGTAACTTTATATATTCCCCCGTGGTACATATTTCGCAATAAAAGGTAGCCTATGTCCTTTCTCGGGTATCAAAATATCTCCATACCAAATTTCATGCAAATTGGTTCAGTAGTTTAGGCGTGATTGAGTAACAAACAGACAGACAGAGTTACTTTCGCATTTATAATATTAGTAAGGATTCAATGAATAAGTTTTTACCAAGGATTGAAAAATCAGCCCTTAATGGACGATAACGTCATTCATTCGTTAAGATATTAGTATTACCTAATAATTCTATCACTGATCACTTTGTAGCATAACATATTTTTGAACTTCTAAATACTTTTCTAATAAAATTGAGATTTATATTCAGTTTTTTTCATGGTAGAGGATTTTAATTGCCTTATAAATGGTTAAAAAAATGAAGCTATTTACTAACTGCTTGAAGCTTTAATTATAAAAAAAAAACAACAAATATAGCACTTAGCAAGGGCTATTATTAAAATGAACATGTTGTCTGTTTTCTGATACATTTCCGATAGGCAAATATTATTCACCTAAATGTATTCGTGTGACAGCATAATTTCACAGCATTGATAAACATTCGAGATTTTTTGTGCCTGTACATGAACAAATGTTTATGAAAATGAACTTATAGTTCAATGTCTGTGAATTTTAGTATGTTTCGGTGAATTAAATTGTGTTATTTCAAAAACTTTGTATTCAAAATCATAACATATTATCCATCATAATATTATAAATCTGAAGAGTTTGTTTGTTTGTTTGCTTGAACGCGTTAATGTCAGGGACCACTGATCCGATTTGAAAAATTATTTCACTGTTAGATAGCTCATTTATTGAGGAATGCTATAAGGCTATATTATACTATCACGCTAAGACCAATAGGAGCGGAGCGTTGCGAATAAACCGCGGGGCACAGGTAGCGTTGAAATATAAGAGATTTCATTTTAAGCCATCATGCAAAATTATACATAATACATAATTACGTAAATAAGCTAAAATATCAAATGAAATACTTTGAATATATCAAAGTAAACATAAGTACATCCAAGTTCGTTAAAGACACTAATTACTTGATACAATCTCAATTTATAAAGATTATACGGCAAAGTTGTGAAGTCAGCTAATTAGTAGCGGTGTAACGTTGACACCGACTTCGTAAATTGGCTATTATAATTTTGTTAAAACCCGAAATGGTAAGATAATTTCGCTAAAGGGATTGGAAGTTCGTTTAACTTTTGCACCCTAGTTCAGGGTTTTGTTTCTTTATTTATGTTCTAGATTAAGTTAACCACCTATTTCTAGGTAATAACAACTTAAACTGGCTTAGCCTTAGAACGAAATATTTGTTAGAATTAAGATAAAGAAGAATACAATAGAATTAGAAACCAAAATTATAAGAATAGGTATCAGGTATTTGCGAATAGCAGTTAGAATGCTATTAGAATTTTACTCTACTTTTTGCATAAGTAATAATTTTCAGGTTTATCTATAACATTGGTTAATTGATGATTCAAGAGATATAGAACAATTGACATATAATATAAAATTTATATACAACAACTATGACGTTATATTATGAAATTAGCTGTTACCCGCGGTTTCACCCCGATCCTGTTGGTCTGCGTGATGATATATATTATAGCCTATAGACTTCCTCGATAAATGGGCTATCTAATACCGAAAGAGTTTTTAAATCGGGCCAGTAATTACTCTTCAGCTTTATAATATTAGTATAGATTAAAGTACTATGTGTATAGGTACGTAGGTATACATAGACTAATAAACGTGCTTTAAACTGAATCAAGTCTATTAAATTACTAATATTAACAAGACCTTCATTTGAATTTATAATAAAAAGTCACAGCGCATCACCGCCTTTTCCTTGTTCTAATTTAGCAAATTTTTTATGAGTTGAACAAGTATAGACGTTTTGACGAGTTTATGCCACATATATTGAATTTTCTATGGAAAATGTTTAAATTTGAAATATGAGCTTTTTACATAGGAGTGCAAAAGCACAGCATAAAAATGCTGATAAAACTTAAACACTGGAATTATGATGTTTATTTATTTATTTATTTATTTACGACATACGCCAAACCATACATATATTAAACTTAATTCTAAACTTATCACTATGTCCTTAGTTCTAGGTACCTCTTACATTCTTCACCTATCATTCCCATCCCTGACACAAACAAATCATATACTGGTGCAGAATTGAGGAATGAGTTCATCAGTGAACGCATGCGAGGCACCGGAGACTGCTGGCGTTGAACCGTGCGTGTGCGCCAAGCAGCTAACAGTTGGTGGCTACGAGCCCGTGTATAATTGTCAGTTGTTACAATATTAATACGCTGTGCCAATAAATTGTTTCAAAATTAAAACAACATTTATTTATGTTATAGCCCTCTGCTTATGGCTTCGCTAACTACCTTAACGTTTTCATGTCAAAATTTGAATAATCTATAACAAATCACCATTTCTTGGCCATTGTTTTTTTTAAGGAAAAATATCAACTATTTTCATTTCCAAATTGTATAAGAATTTGTCGAGGAGTTTTGCCTGATTATTTTTCCGACCCAAATATCGACCAATAGAATTTCACCATTCGACGTCACGTGGTACAACCTACATGGTTACTGATAATTTTTTGAAAATTTTCTCTGGTCGTTGACGTCAAACTGACAGGTTCAATTCAATTGTGAAATTATTGGCCGACATTTGGGACGGAAAAATAATCTCCCGAATACCACACGAGCTTCAAAATTATCTGGTATTTCCCTCAAGGTTCCCTGCAAACAAATAAAGTCGTCAAGTTTTTCAGGAAAAATCACTCGCGCTTCGCGCTCGTGATTTTTTAACCTTGACTAAAAACTTGACTCCTTCATTTGTTTGCAACGAACCTATCGGAAAATACCCGATAATTTTGAAGCTCTGGTGGTATTATAAGTGAAAATGTAACATACACACTAATCCATAAAACTTCTCCTCCTCCTTCTTCATCTATAATAATTATTGTATGTGATGAAATATTATTTTGATAATTTGTGCTTTTAATACCTTTAAATTGAAGGTCAAAGAAATCTATTAAACATAAATAAAACAATCAAAATTCCCAATAAAGGTTTATTAAATTATTTGTTATGAAAACAAAGATCAACGTTATCAATTTACAACATAATTTAATTTCTAGCTTCAGTGAAATAACAACATTGTTTATCTATATTTAATAAAACGAAAACATTAATATTATTAAAAGCTCAAAATATAACATTACTGTTTAAATAACAAATATTTTTATAACGTTGAATACCAACCACATTGCTATAAAAACGGTTTGAAACAATATTTTAAATTAAAACAAAGTAAAATGATTGTAAATAAAATCCTTAATATTACAAAAGGGCTGGAAAGCACTAAACATCCCTTATTAGGCCCAAATCTACGAGGCTTGTATTTATTCGGCCTTTGGCAAAAAGGGAATAGAATACGGAATTTTTTCTTCAACATTTTCCACGCAATGTCTTTTATATTTGTTCTGACGCAGTTCTACGCTTTGTATCAAATGAAAGATGATATTATGCAAGTGATCCTTAATTTTTCCCTCACCGCCGTGAGCCTCGTTTCGATTTCAAAGAATTTTCGCACGATTTTCTATCAGACGAAATGGAATCAGCTCTTCGATAATATAGCGAACGAGGAGCGTAAGGAAATAGCGAAAGGGGACAAAACAGTATTGAAATACATGCGTCATTATACCGTCTATTCGAGAATAGTCACCTATCTCTATTGGGCAACAGCAATAGTAACGTGTTTCGTACTTTTAGTCTCCCCGTTTTTGAAGTACGCGGCAGAACCAGTATATCGTGAGCTAGTTCGTAATGGTACTGAGCCGTATCCGCAGATCTTGTGTTCTTGGTTTCCATTCGACAATACAGTAATGCCTGGGTACATATATGGTATTATATGTCATGTAATAGTGACCATGCAGGGAGCTGGTGTAATTGCCGTTTTTGATATGAACGCTGTGACAATAATGACATTTTTAAAGGGACAAGTACAAATACTGGGGTATAAGTGTGAAAATATATTTGATGCGAGAAAATCTCTGGATAAGAAAGAGGTTTTTGGGAACATAAAGGAATGTTATCGGCTCCATTCGTTTATTTCAGAGTGAGTTTGAAGCCCTTGTTGAAGTTTGCCAAAGTTTCTTCTAAATTAAGCTGGTATACATGATCCGTTATGCCGTAAATGACGTAATGAGTTGGTTGTGTACATGTACCTTTATTTAATTTAGTATTCTTCTCTTGTATGAAACAGTAAAGAACAGTTCTTCATTACAATCTGTAGAGGCTTTGTTTCAGGGCTATTTAGTTTGATTACGTTTTACGATTGGTTCCTTAAAGTTTTATTAAAAATATCTTCTGAAAAAAATGTCTGTATTATTAATTATAGATAGATAAATGTATCGAATTCTTCAACAAACAATAATGTTGTATCTAATCAAATAACCAGGAACATGATTGGTTTAAAAATGGCAATCCTTAAATAATAATTTTAATCGTTTCCTTTCTTTCAGACAATATTCTTTACTCAACTCTTTATTGTCACCAGTTATGTTTTTATACGTACTCATCTGTTCGATCATGATTTGCTGCAGTATTGTACAGCTTAGTTTGGTGAGTATTTAAATATTTCTTCAGCAATTAATATAGAACTCTTTGTCTATGGGACTTCCGTAGCATTGGGTTTGTAACGCTGTCACTCCTGAACGGCTGTACGGATTTGGATGAAATTTGATTTTTTCATAGATAAAATTATGTAGTTTTGTGACGAAGTAAAACTCTAGGAAAATATGGGATAGATGTTTTATAAGAAACGGAAATCGTACGATAACTTTCAATTGCGATCAATATCAAAACCTCGGGTTAATAAATAAATTTTCCATTACCATAAATAATACACTTATTATAAAAAGCTTTTTCACATTTATTTGTTCATAGCACTTTAACCATAATAATTCTCTATAATAAGAATTTATTTGGCATTTTCATAAATCCAGTTTGCAAAATTAATTAATTAAGACAATTTGTTAGGAAGAAACTTTCGAAGTAACTCTGCAAAATCTTCGTATTTCTGTATTGTATCTTCACAAAAATCATATACATAATATAATATAGTATACCGTACCTAGTCAAGTTCACTTCTTCGAAATAAGATGTTCCTTATTGAGATATTTCTTTTGAAAGGGTACAGGAAAATCAGATAAATTTCCGCATGAATGGCATTTCAGTTGTAACAGAAAACAAAGTTTTACAAAAACATAAGGTTTCTGAGGAAATAAAAAAATCCTTTTATGTTTCCTTGCCTCGTGGAGATATAAAATATTATATAATGTTATTTCGTTTAAATATTTGGATCTAACTATTTGAGTGTTATTTTATCGTACAATATTAAATAAAATAAATTTTTGTACAGACATAGACAGACATAGAGATTTATTTTTTTGGTTAGAGTCCCAATGTAGAGAACCCCGCCGCGAACCCTGGACTTTTCGATTTGAAGTCCGAGGTTCTTACCACTGCACTATTGCTTGCACGATATTATATTATCGAGGGACATATTTTCATAACTTTCAACCTGCCCGTGACGTGTACAATAAAATATAAGGAACTAGCGGTCCGCCCCGGCTTCGCCCGTGGTACATATTTACGTTTTCTCTACATAAGAACCATCCTCGTACTTCAAGGAATATAATAAAAAAAGAATTATCGAAATCGGTCCACCCGTTCTCGAGTTATGCGCTTACCAACACATTTTGCGATTCATTTTTATATATAAGAAGAAGATAGAGCATATTGTTTTAATTAAATTGTCAGTATTTAATTATTCTACGCTTTTCTGCAAGCTTAAATGTCTTTTTCACAGAATGAGCTGGCGATAACGCAAAAGTTGTTGATATTAGAATACACAGTAGCGCTTGTGGTACAACTTTTTATATACTGTTGGCATAGCAACGAACTGGCCGTACTTGTAAGTTTTCTTTATTTCGATATAAACTGTATAACGAACTAAAATTAAGGCCAAAGTTCTCGCTTACGAACTTTTCATTAAATGTAGGAAAGAAAGGATACTTTAGTTTTTAGTTTTACGTGTTTGTTCCTCAATATAAGTAACAACTTTTCCTTGTAGATGTGTGTTATTCAATTATTTATTTATTGATACTTTAAGATATAATAAAAAAACACATACACACACACTTAAAGATAGCTTAAACAAAGAAGAATTTGCGGTCTTATCGCTTAGGCCTTAGAGCGATTCCTTCCAGACAACCTTTGGCCAAACCAACTAACAATTACCCCAAAACTGCAGAAGAATTTGATCAATCAGCTTATGTAACAGAGTACCTACCCAACACACACATACGCTATAAAAAAATCTGTTTTTTTGTGTGTGGTTTTCCCGCGGGACACAACATTTGTCCTTGTTTTTTATAACCTTTTTAATCGGTTTCTTAAAAAAAGGAGGTTCTATGTTCCATTGGATACATACACTACGTTTTTGTTTTCTTTTTAATCTGTGCTTACTTTTATTATCTTTATTTAATCTACAAATTGTTGTTAATCTTTTCAGAGCAGCCGTGTAGACAGAGGCGTCTATAACAGTAATTGGTGGTCTAGCGACGTTTCTTCTCGCAAATTGTTACTTATTTTGGCGGGAAAAATGTCTACGCCGTTTATATTCGACGCCGGACCGTTTACGACATTATCTGTGCCTACTTTTATAGAGGTAACTGATTTTTATTGCGCCTAACTGGCTACTAGTAAAGTTTGTTGTCTAACAACGAGCCTTATAACGTGCCCTAAAAAGGCCCGCTCAAAATTTTCTTGCAGTGACAGTTTTTTTTTAATAAGTGAAATGTTTGTGAAGGTTATTTCATATCTTTTCTTTTTAGAGTACCTTGCTTATTATATTTTTTACGTATAGTGTTAGTATGTATATTTATTTCTGCCTAAAAAAATGATGCAATTCCTCAGAAAATAAAACAAAGATGTTAATTAGTAATTTATCCGTGTTATATAAAGGTCTTCATCAATGTTATTGTATTAAATCAATAATAATCTTAATAATAGACATGTATGTATGACATAAAGCTTTGTTTAGGGTATAATTGTTTGTGGTTAATTACTCACTTAATTATCTATTGTTTACAGATCATGAAAGGCTCCTACAGTTTCTACACGCTGTTTGCGAGATTGGAAGAAACAACTAGTAACTAAAATGTGTGGAATTTCCTTAATTCCTGTTAATTACATAAAATGAAATAAATCAATATTCTTGTATGTTTTGAGCATCATAAAAGTGTATTAAAATAAAAGCTTGTTGTTTTATTTCAATTAAAAAAAATTGTCGAATCTAACAGCTAAAGTTCCCGTTTCCAACTTTACCATCTTACCTACATCCTAACCGATGACGAATTGGATAACTTTTCAGACATCTATTATTTACATACCTAAGTGAAGTCCCATGTCCCCAAGTGGGGTAAGGGGCAGATGCATTATACATCTGTTTCACTGATCGATTTTCTTTAGGGACAAGTAGGTGATCAGCCTTCTGTGTCCTGCCAGACCAAGACATTTTTTTTTCTTCGTCTCCACCGGGAATCGAACCCAGGACCCCTCGGTGTTACGCTCACGCGTCAACCACTGTACCGAGGAGGTGATCATTATTTACATGATTAACAAGAATTGTTTCATTAAGGGCCGATTTTTCAATACTTGGATAAAATTTATCCGTCCAATAAAGTATTACGTGATAATATTTAAATGTCACGTAAACTGTCAAAATATACGGGCAATTAGAATACGTTTTTAAAATGGTAGTTTTATACATTATTCGACGAATAAGTTTTATCCAAGGATTGAAAAATCAGCCCTAAAATGAAAATAAAATTAAAATAATAGCGAATCAATTTGTCAATCTTTTTTTTCATATAAGCTTCAATATGTTTAAAAATAGCAAAGCTTTGTGTCTGAATTACTTACGTATATTTTATATTATCTTCGTTTGACATTCGTGGTATAACTGCAGGCTATGGCTGAAAAACAGTGATGAAAAGCCATTGACCTTTTGGTCATTGTTTTCACAAAGTCCTACGCCTTTTCGTTGTTAGCAAATTCTTGTAGTTTCTTTTGAATGTGTACTTTTACAATGACACGTTTTTCTTTCTCTATTATTTTTAAATGAGACCTTTCTAATTTTTCGAGTCGTCATCGCCGTCGTCGTTTCAGCCGTGGGACGTCCACTGCTGGATAAAGGCCAAATTTTTCGATTATAGAACAATAACACAACCTAGCATAAGTACCATCTTCATAAATAATATATTATTATATATAGTCAATACTACAGATCGTACAAAAATATCGGACAATTTGTACTAACATTTATAATAACATTTTGGCAGGTATGAAATAACGGACATTTTTCAAAGCTAAATGTAGATCGGAATTTCTTTTTCTCTCGCCACGGCGACAATGCGTTTTATAAATTTTTCCAGTTTATAGTTTATTTTTAGAAAAGCTTGTTAATACAATTTTATTGAAAAGGTTTCTATACTAATATTATAAAGCTGAAAATTTTGTTTGTTTGTTTGAACGCGCTAATCTCAGGAACTACTGTTCCGATTTGAAAAATCAAAAATTATTTCGGTGTTAGATAGCCCATTTATCGAGGAAGGCTATAGGCATATATCATCACGCTTAGACCAACCATAGCGGAGCACTGTGTTTAATATAACGTTATTTTGAAGATACGAGATTAGGCTTACCTAAGGGCGGGGGCACACGATGCGTTGCGGCGGCGGTGCGGCGCCGGAGCGGTGTCGCTGCGTCGTCTTACATAGAAATATCTGTGGCATGTCACACGATGCGCTCCGCAAGATTTGCATCACAAGGACGGACACGCTGTGCAACCCTGCTACGACGCCGCTGCGACATAACAACGTTACGGCGCCGCACCGCTCGTGTGCCCCCGCTCTAAGTCACTTCTGATCCATTCCCATAACTCAAAATGGATAAAAGTAAGTACTATTGAAATTCTCAATAGTGGCGTAAAAAGGGTCAGTAGTTAAGGCGTGAAATTGTAAGATACAGACAAATTTTATCTCATTCAATGTGCTGGTACCTTATCCCTTATTGATGAGCAATAAACCTTAAAAATACGTACCTACTAAGGTTTTTTTGCATTTCATAAATTAATTACTTGTACTTAATTATGTTACTTATAAATTAATTATGTTTACAAATTATAAAAAGACAAAAAGCATCGGATTACTATTGCAATAACATAAACATAAACTATTCTAAACCTCTCACATTATACCAAATAATTGTCGCTTTAAAAAATATTTAAATCAATTCCTATCAGTTTTAAAGATGTCATAAAATTTATATTCGGTTAAAGAACCCTGGTGTGAAAAAGCTCATCAAATTCTTCAGGACTATAAAATTCATTCATTCAAAAGTGATTACTTTCAGGGAATTAGAAAACATAGAAAGCAGGCTGAGGAGAAATCATATTACTGCTATATCAACGACTTTAGATTATAAATGACATTCTCAATTAGGGTTGGCAATTCGTAATCTTTGAAAAATTTTCTCGGTGTTAGATAGCACATTTATCGAGGAAGGCTATATTATATCATC
>CAJQZN010031966.1:0-15562 GCA_907164685.1 Colias eurytheme | reverse complement strand
ATGTAGTTGTAGGGCTTTTTGACAGGTTATCGTTCTTATGTCAACAGCTAAAAAATATTTGTTATCTATGTATCTAAGTAAGATTTTTTTTTATTTTAGGTATAAATGTTATTTAATTTGACCCAAAAAAATTAGGAAGATAAAGAAAACACTGAAAAAGTTGTTCTTTATTATACGCAAAACGCCTTATAGGCGTCATCATCACTTCATTAAAAAAACTAGATGTATCTTGTATTACAAACCTAATATGAAGATTTCACACCGATTGAAAGTGTAATTTAAACATACATTTTATTCATAATATATAAACCGTTATAAAATAAAACGATTGAAATCATAACGGTAGACGCTGACCGAATCTCGAGTATTTACATGCCATGTAAAAAGTGGCTCGGTTACTCAGATAATACAGAAATATAATTATTTCCGGTTTTTTGCACGTCACAAACGAGAATCTCATATGTTTTATTTATATCCTTATAATTTAATCAGTTCTATTCAGCAGTTGCTTACCGTTATAGATTTATAGCATTTATTGTACAGATGAAGATTGTTAATCAACTTGATTTATTTAATGATAAATTGAATTTGCTATATCAGAAATCTGAAATAAAACGTTCAAGTATTTATAACATAAAAACCATTGAGATAATATTACTACGTATGGAGGAGACACCACGAACAAAATCTGTGCGCCATTTTTTTGCTCTAACTAAGTTTTAAAAATTATTATCTAGTTAGGTACTTAACGATGAAAGTTATTCCTTTGCACTTTTCCGTATTATTTGTATTATTTGTGCAATATCGTAACACACACGAAGGCATGTTTGATGCGTTTCACTTTAAAACCATTAAAAAATACCGCTCAACATACGTCACATGACGTATGTTGAGTGGAACATAAGTGATGTAGGCGGTGTCGTCTCCATATTAATATTATCTCAATGATAAAAACGCTTGCCTTTGTCAAGGAAAAAGCTTATATGCTGAAACTCAAATAGATATGGGTAAGTACGTATCTCTTAATTATTATTGGAACATATTTACGATATTCCCATTTTTTATCAACATTGATTTTATAATAAGATTAACAACGCATGGAATTAAGGATCCATCTTTATTATTATTTAATCCTTGAAATAAATGAAATCGTTGTTTAAAAAAGTTTAAAAATTAAATAACACGCTATCTTTCTAGGCGGGCCGATATGCAACGCTGATTGATATGACGATTTAATTGCATCCAATTACTTTAAGATTAATTATCTATAGCACAAAAACGTTGCATACACGAGACAATAACTCCGATAATACGATTTTAATCATACCAGAAACAATATTTCATTCCTAATTTGAATTACAATTGCTTAGATTTGTGAGTCATTTAATTTTTTCTAACGGCTGTAATAATAATTACCGTAAAATAAAATACGTAAAGAATTAAAAATCATTTTCTAAAATGCCCGTACAAATATGTATGCACTCTAAACAATTTGATGTGAACGGAAGAAAGTGTATGACGATTTCCTTATAACTAATTAACAAGTGTAAGTACAAGGTAATATGGTGGAATGTGGTAATTCCAGTAACTTACCTCGGACGCATGTTACGGATTGCTATTCCAATTTCTCCTGAGACAAACGCGCATCTTTGCATCAATATCGTCCGCAATGATTGGAAAATTATTCCGAGAAATAACTATTTCACTATGAAATGTGGAAACAAGATGTATCGTGAAGTATGTGAGATGCAATAATATCTAACAATGTAAAAAAAACCTTTGTAGTTATGAAAAAATGTTATTTCTAGCATAATTGTTCAGGAATTATAGGGTGGATGGGATGGGTTTACTTAAAAGTCTAATTAAGGGGGCGCATAAAGCAAAATAACCAATCTTCTATTAGATGATACGTGTAATATGCAAGACCAAATCTAAAAAATAAAATATATATCAAACTAGATGATATGTTCAACGATTCTGTTTAATCAAAAACATAAAATATTAAAATTTACTCGATAAAAAAAAATCACCAAGTTAGCTCTAATTTTCACACTTTTACGTTTTCTACTTGACATGGTAATACTTATTATGATTTTTTTTTCATATATATTTTATTTTTTAGATTTGGTCTTGCATATTACACGTATCATCTAATAGAAGATTGGTTATTTTGCTTTATGCGCCCCCTTAAGCAACGGGGTAAATCAGGGTGAAATAGTATCTGTTTTTTTCTAAGAGCCGTGGGTATTTATGTCTGATGTATCTGCAATTAAAAACATATGAAGGCAACGATTATTACATTAAGTTAAATATAATATAAAATTAGATGAATTGGGTAAAAAACATAAATCGTAATAAAATTCTGTTTCTCTTTTATGTAAATAAAAAGAAATTGTATAAGTTTTATATTACGTTATACGGTTCCTTGTCACGAGTAACAAATTCTTTAAAGATAACAAAATGTACATAAATTTAACCCACACTCTTAATGAAACACGCTTTCTCAAAATTAATAAGGTGCCGACAGATCATTAACATAACCTTATGTTTTACAAAGTGATAACAACAGTTCGAATATTAGAAACTAGCTTTCTGCCCGCGGCTTCGCCCGCTATATCGAAAATCTAATAAATTATGTACTAAAACCGTCCGTGTCTTATGTCTATTTAAAAAAAAACCATCATAATCTGATGTGTAAAGACATAAGCGAATGAACATGGACCTAGGTAGAGCATTCTTTCGTGATCTTTTAGTGTAAACGAAAACTCGTATTCTGTGTTGTTTAGTATTAGAACATTTCATAGAATCTTTTCTAACGCACTAAGAACAACGAAAGAATGCTCTACGCCTGTTTCCACTAAAATAATTTGACACAGGAGGGTTAGAATGAGCATTCTCGTTTGATCAAAAATCTAAATGCACCGTAATACTATGACGATCAAGTGAGTTTCTCCAAAGCCCAGTTTGCCGACAATTTACAAGAATATGGATATTGCAAGATGAGAGCTATGCAGACGCATCCTGGCTTCAACAATCAATTAGTGGCAGAACAAGTTTATGCTATCCATAAGCACTATGCCAATTTGCTAACGAGTAATCCACTTGAGACTGAGAGCAATAGTTCATAGATTTTCTTCTTAATTTTACGCGAGTGTTATAAAATAAAGAGCAATAATTAATTTTCCATTACATAAATCTCTACCGAGCTATTTTTAAAACACGATTTGAGGTCTATAAAATTTGCATAAGAAAGCCTCAAGCATTGATATTAATAGAAAAGATGAATCAGACAGATATTAAAATTATTACGTAATACATATATTGAAAGAAATCAATATTCATTTTAAGTCAATTAACATACATTTTTATTTCATTTGATGCTTTTATGCAGAGATTTTATCTTAAATTGAGCACCGATGATAGATATCACTATGCCTATTTATAGATACATATATTTATCCATGATATTAGCATTTTTATTTTTTCTTTATAGTTATTTTATCAATCTTCGTAGGCCTGTGATTTCTAATTTATTCGGAGTCGTATTTCGCCAAACATACCTTTGAGCAAGTGTCATTAATTAGAAATTCAGTATCATTATTAAATATTATTTGCATACATCAATCTGTTATTATTGAACTACGTTATGTTGTGAGTCCCCCTTTTACTCTTTCGTAACGAAAAAAATAAGGCACTTTTACCTAGTATACAAAAATATATTAAATTAATAAAACTCTATAATGTACTAAAATAGCCCATGCCTTGCAACTCACTAATTAACTAATTTTTATTGCGATTTCCCAACTATACACCTTTTTAATTATCATCATCATGATTTTAATAAAATAAAAAATGATATTTATATTTTAAATATAATGTATTATTTATTATCGTCCATGAATTTCAATGCACCAATTAACAATCTTGTTTGATATCGCGATTTCCAAAATTTTTAACAACTAGATAATTTTAATGATAATTCAAATTTACAATGTGTTAATTGACTGCGTAACATTAAACTGTAACCACGCGCTAAAATATACACAAAATAAGCAATTAAAAGATTACGAAATACCAAAGTGAGAGTTGGCCTTCAGAATACCTATACCTGTAATGATCGATTTTAGTTTTCCTACTTAATAAAGTAATCATGCATCAAACCAAAGCATATTTTTTAACTTTTTTTATACGGCCAGTATCATGTAATTTATTCAATAATAACCATAAACATACAGATAATATAATTTAGAAATAATAGTGGCTTTTAAAAAACTATTCTATTTTTTTACATAGATCAAAGGGCTCAAATGGTTGCGGTGTCTATTATAGAGACGAATAAATTCCTAAAGATGCTAAGATAGAATTGTAAGGGAAATAAACTTTCTCTTGTGATATACCTAGGAATGGAATATTGAAACAAAATACCGCTCATTATAAATAGGAACTCTCTATTATGGGCAAAAAGTTCTCGAATTCTTATCACGCTTGCACTTTGTCGCTTCACGCACATCACATGCATTATTCATTCGTAATAAGTGTTAACTATACGCTTCTTGAAATTGGAATTATTTCATGTTTCTCATACATTTAATTTACTTAATTTTATCGTAGGTACTTTATTCAGTAGGTTCGTTATTACACGGTTTTATCACAATTATAGGCCGGCAATTGTTTCGAATTAGTAAGTGACAAATTTATCATTACGATATCAAAGTAACACCCTTTAATTACAGTAATTGGCATATAACAGCTTATCAAATTTTATAATATATGCATACAACATAATAAAATTGAATTCTAAGTGTATATGTCTGTAACGGTAAAATCTGCCATACTTTAATTAAAGCCTTCTGTCAGAATTCTTCGGATTACATTAAAGAATGTGGGTCAATCTTGTTAGCACTGAATCGATCTATCAATTCAAATCAATACAAATACAGTGACATGTATTAATATTCAAATATACGTCATTGGACGATGTAACCTGAGTTAGAATATTTTAATTGACATAACATTGCTGCGGGTTATTTGGAAAACGATTATATCCTTGATATATATAAGACGTACATGGTTTTGAATTTATGCGTAATAAAGATTAATATGCGATTCTCATTTGATAAGATCACAGCGATAGGGCGCGGCTTATAAACCTATATATAGATTTAACCATGTTCCTTGAGCTTTCTTTTGAAGAAATATGCGAAGCAAAAAGTTTGGCGATAAGATAGACGAAATATTGTAGAAGAACAAGTTCAATTTGCTGCTCTTTATGTCCACCAAACGATCTATCTAATTCATAGTTCAACCCAATTTTTCTAATTATGCTATCGAAATAGCTTGTTTTAAATGGACATATGTTCTTGATTAACTGACGAGAGGTTTGATTAACTAACGAGAGGTTTATGATAATCATAAAATTAGCACCGCAGATAGCATAGCGGGCACATTTTTCCAATCGTTAGTCAAAAAACAATTTAAAATATTTCTATTGGAATGGTTATTGATTAAGTTAATGTAAATTAGCTATTAATTTTATAGCTTCCGTCTTTTAAAAGACCTTTTAGCAGTATAGCCAAATAAAAGTATACTTAATTGATTACATCACGTGATAACATTTTAGCCCAGTCATATTAGGGGTTTCACCTCGGAATGAAAGATAATAAGCTGGAAATTGGTAAAAACCTTTGTTTTGTTACCCTAAATATTGTCTCAAAAGTCACAAATGCTATCGTGTCCGCGTCTTAAGATATTGAAGGTCAAAGGTCACAAGAAACGATTTTTCGCGAATATCTCGGTTCCTATTGCTTAAATGATATTTTCACCTATTATAAAAGTTGTAGAGTATAAAATTCTCTACAACTTTTGTCTAAACTTTTTTTTTATACGATCAACCGTTTTTGAGGTAGAGCGCGAAGAGTGCGCAGCGTACAGTCATATATGAGCTAATGCAGGGTCAAGCGTGAGTTACGGTTATCAGTACGTTGTATAAAGTCAATTATTGACAAAAAAATTATAATTATTAAGCAATGCCCATTATTTCTGTACTTATTCTTAATTATTTATATTTAATTATTCAACTATAGTATATTATTAATTCTGGATTATCTATTTAAGGGCCGATTTTTCAATGCTTGGATAAAACTTATCCGTCCAGTAAAGTATTGCACGATAATATTAAAATGTCACGTAAACTGTCAAATACCGGCAATTAGAATACGTTTTTAAAATGGTAGTTTTATACATTATTCGACGAACAAGTTTTAACCAAAGATTGAAAAATCAGCCCTTAGTTATATTTTAAAATAAAAAGACAGTAAGGAAATATATTTTAGATATACCTTTATTTATCATTAAATATGGCATGTTATACATTTATTAAAATGTGAGTTTAAATATTAAAATAATTTGTGAATCGAATGAAATTGCGAATGGAAGCTAGTTATCTTCTTCTTCGTCGTCTTCTTCTTGTTGTCGGTCTAAAATATTCAATTCATTGTCATCATCCTCATTATCAGTCATATTCATTTCCAAACCTAGAATTTCAGGATCGTATGTGCTTTCTTCATCGGGATTACTTGGATATAGTGGAGCGTTGAGGCAAGCTTGTCCATTGCACTGGCCACAAGCTAAAGAACATAATAGCCCTGATTTTCTGCATCCACAGCGGGAACCACAACCATTTTTGCAATTGTAAAATATTGTGTTTAGTAGTTCGGCTGGTGCTGGAGGTAATAACGTTGTTAAGGCTCCAGGATTTCATTTTCAAGCTTCCAGCCCCATTCTTGAGGTTCTAAGTTCTTCCCTAGCCACGTTTGAATCTGGTAGTAGACACGATTGATATGTTGACGGGCTGCTACACTTGTTGGTGGAAGTGTTGACAATTGTACAGGTTTATTTAGTTTTGTTAATTTGATGAATTGAAAGGAAAAAGGAAACATATATAATGTCGTTTTATTTTAAAATATAACTAAAATAGATAATCCAGAATTAATAATATACTATAGTTAAATAATTAAATATAAATAATTAAGAATAAGTACAGAAATAATGGGCATTGCTTAATAATTATAATTTTTTTGTCAATAATTGACTTTATACAACGTACTGATAACCGTAACTCACGCTTGACCCTGCATTAGCTCATATATGACTGTACGCTGCGCACTCTTCGCGCTCTACCTCAAAAACGGTTGATCGTATAAAAAAAAAGTTTAGACAAAAGTTGTAGAGAATTTTATACTCTACAACTTTCATAATAGGTGAAAATATCATTTAAGCCATAGGAACCGAGATATTCGCGAAAAATCGTTTTTTGTGACCTTTGACCTTCAATATCTTAAGACGCGGACACGATAGCATTTGCGACTTTTGAGATAATATTTAGGGTAACAAAACAAAGGTTTTTACCAATTTCCAGCTTATTATCTTTCATTCCGAGGTTGACCCCTTTTTTTACCTAATTTCACTGGGCTATTTCGTGTATATCTAAAAAGAAAACCGTAGTTTAATTTCACTTTCGTAGAAGATATTCTAATCGCATCGCATATTTTCTCCGAATTTCACGATTCCGATAGGTTTACTCTCTATTTATAAATCTTGCATTTAAAGCAGACTATTTTTAACGGCTCATTTACATTCACATTCCGTTCGTCATATAGAGAGCAGATATTTAAATTAATTGAATAATTCACACTTCATTTTTTATATCCTAATATAGCATAATATAAATATTTTTGTCACGCATAAATTTTATGTGAATCGTAAAAAAAATGATTCTAGTTTAAATTGCATAAAAATATATTTTAATTATAACAGAATAAAAGTATCAATATACTGTAAATAAACGATTATAAACAGTAAAACGAGAACTAGCCTACCTTTACTAGTCGACCTTTATGTATAATTCTGTAGGCATTCATAAAATACATATTATAGTATCATTGGTTACACTTCGAGATTCGCTTTGCCTAATTACTAGGTAATCTAATATTATATGCTATTGGCTTAATATGGTTGTTAAGTTGTACATATTATAATATCGATTTAATGATGCATGCGAATATAAATAAAGACTTGGAAAATAATAGGTTTCGTAATAATCAAGAGATCAAAATATTTAAGTTATTTAAATTTCATTAAGTCATCATTTTCGGGTTCAAAATCAACGGGATCAAAACACTCTTTCATAATATTTGTTGTTCAGTTTAATTTATATTCAAATACAGTACAATACAATACAATTTCTAAGACACACAATTAACGGAAACGTATTTCAGTCAGGAATTGAATTCCTAGGAAATATAATAATACTACAATGCCAAAGCAATTTAGGTATTAAAAATGTACATAAGAGACATTTTATTGCATACGCTCAGGAAGTATTTGCCTCAGGAATTTTGCAAAAAAATTATACTTTTATGATTGTAATCACTAATCTAGATTCTAGATGATTATCTAGCAGCATAACTAGTTAAATTACATTATAATAATTTGCATTGTCTAAAGAAATGGTGTACGTCCTTGTGTTAAAAAAAAAAAGTTAAACTTGGAGGTTAGATTCAATATAGTTTTATCAATATAACAAACTTTCAACTCAGAAATCGTACCAACCGAAAAAGCAAAAGGTCAGTGTTAACAAGGTCTTTATTACAATATTTTATGTATTTAGCACTACATTTCTTTGATAACATCATTTACCTCGTGATAATCAGTCTTTTTTTAGATATGTTGAATAGTTTAAAATAGTTATTTACAGAGTGCATTTTGTAAGTTCTAGACCGAGCGGATATCCTTTACCGTTAAGAATTTCGATCGCATTATTGAAGAGTAAACATGTTTAAAACGAGGATACAGCCTTCAATGCTATTTTTATAACGAAAAAAAAATCGCAGATTTTAAATACAACGCGCGGCGGTAATATAAAACGTTCTTTAAATATATTCTAGCATCACAATTCAATCACCATTTATTTTGTTCCGTTGGTAAACAATACCTGACAGGCTATGTCATTTATGAGATCTTTTCTATTTCTCCTTATTTTTCAGAATCAGAATGGAGTGAGCTAAGCTTTATTCCCAAAGATATGTACATAAAACGTTCAATTGATTATTTCACTTAAAGTTATACTAGGGCCAATATAAACAAATATATTGCATTGCTAGCAAGGCGACCAACATTTCATGATTAATATTTAGCTTGCAGTAATGATAACTGTGATATATTATATAGTACAAACAGTAAAGTACACATAGGATATCTTACAAAACTCCAAACCAACCATACTTGATCTCAATACAGCTGTCATCGCTACTTATTCATTACCAAATTAAGTAGGCTAATCAGTACGTACATACTAAGATCTTAATTATAGCCGACCAAAACGTTTGCCTTTCCTTGCAAATTGAGTCATTAAATAAATTATAGTTTCGCACGTAATTTCTAAGTGGTTTGAGTTAAATTTGATATTACTTAAATAGCAGTGGAGTTTAATCTCAAATTCTTACACAGATAAGTATAGGTTATTTCACGAATGTGCATAGCATGCTTATAAGGATGTTCGGATGAACGACTTTGTATAAATTATAACACATACTGCCATATTTTGATATGAGTGCTGCATGAGTGATTTCCTCTCCACGAGTGAATTTACTTTATCGAACTAATACGTTAATGAGAAGAAATTGTTAATTTTCAGTCTTCATTAATTATTTCTCTTCAACGAATCTATAAAACGTATTTATAATAGGTACACCTATATCAAACATTTATCGCTACAATCTATAAAATAATTGGAGCTATCTCGAAATTTGGCAATAAGTTAGCTTATTTAAAGTCTAAAAGCTTATTTTAAACATGTGAATGTTATATACTGATAAATAAAATCTAAAATTCTTGCATTAAATAATGTTTCTGTCGCAGGCAAATTGTAGAATTTCGCCGTTTACAAACGGTCGACATTTTGTAAAAACAAGAACCTAACCTAACTCACCCCCTTATCCAAACCAAAAATTTCTGATTAAGAATTTTCGGCATAATTATTACAAAATGCCGACCGTTTGTAAAGTGACGGACGCCGTTTGTAAACGGCGAAATTCTACAATTTGCCTGCGACATTTCTACCAAGTTTATTATAGTCAAATTATCTTGCGCTCTACGAGGTTTGACATATTTATTTTACCGCCACCATAAATCTGGTGATTAGCACGCTTTACCAGCATTTATTAAAAGAAGAAAACGAATGATGCTCGTAAATCATAGAACCGGTTTCAAATTAAGTTTACAATTTATTAGATGACGTTCATCAGCAGTTGGCATCGTGAATTAATATCACTATGGCTGTCTGGCATCCGTCGCAGCATGTTGTCAATGTTACCAGTTTACTTGCGATGTATAATTTAAAACTTTCTCTAAAGACGACCGCTCAAACTGTAGCAGCTACGATGACCAGATTTCCCTTTTCATGGTCATATTCAGCGCTCAACGCTTATTAATAATATTACCGTATCGCTTATATAACAGCTATAACGCTTCAATGTGGAGAAACTTTATTTTACGATATAAAATAAAACTATTTTTAGTTTATTTATTTAAATTAACTACGAATAAAGCTTAAAAACTTAAAGCTATATGTAAAGCTAGGTGATAAATATACTTTATTTATTTTAATTATTGCCTATTGGTTATTTATTTTAGAATAATTGTTCACCTGAAATTATTCAATGAATTGTTACGATAAATAGTTCATTACACTTCTTAAATTGTCTATTTAGAAATCTATTTAGTATGTGCAAATAAATAAGACAATTTCACTTTTTTATCACTTTATAGGAGAAACTGAGACTGAGACGCGGTTGAACACACATGATACAAATTGCAAAATATTAACAGGCACTAACACTTTCCACCTGATTAAGCATAAATTATAAATTCATAAATTAATAAAGAAAATTGAATGAGCAATACATGATTAAATCGCTAGCTAATTATGTCACATGTGTTCGAAGATTACGTAATTCAGTGTACTAAATATTTTAGAAAGTGAAGGTTTAACTTTGATCCGGTTAATGGTGTTGGAAATGGTTTTTTGGCAATTAGTTGATTATTTCGTACGCATCGCGGACTCTAGGTCAATACCGTGGGGATTGACCGTGGCATCGAATCGGTCATGAATCTCATCCGCTGTCATCGAACCCGCAATATTGAAACAAAAAATATAGTATTAATTTTGCTATTCGCTTGCATAATGCGGACCGTATCGTTCAGCTCACATAGCAGAGCAGTTAGTTGTTGTCTAAGGAAAATCGGAAAATCTCTAAATGCATTGATTAATGGGAAAACGTTAAAAAAACTGTGTTCGAATAAAAAAATACTCTTATAAAACGATTCTTTTATTAACATTTATTTTTATGCTGCATTAAAATAACTATAATTATTTCATAAATATTTTATAATTCTGTATATTTATAGTATCTTCAAATAAAACCGATTCAATTGAAACTTTCTTAATTTATACAGCAAGCGATTGCATATAACTCAAGAAATAAGTACTTAGATCCGCAAGGTTAAATAATGTCCTTTTATACCGTGAGAATTGTGTGCTCATTACTAAGTGAACTTTACTAATCTCAAACTGCACTTCTTGTAAACAATTCCGCATGACTTGCTTTTGTTTTCGCTTAAATGGACATGATAGAAACGTTCTTGTATAACACGCGTATACTTGGTTACATGATGTACATTATAATATATGAATAATATGTAGTTATAAAAAATCTACATTTATTTTTACCACCTGAAACGAAATATATCAAAGAAATTCTTGGCAATGAAACACATAACACAGTCTTTCAGCTTATATACTGTGTTAAAAAATATCTTTATTTAAAGACATGTGGCCACAATATATAAGCTTATTAGATATGCAGGCCAGCAATAACATTTTATTGACCGAAATGGTTTGAATTTCTCTCTATATAGCTAAGTCAACATGCCAGTATCACAAAGTATTGCTTTTTCACTTTATCTTTTAAAACCTATTTTATTGTGGTTATTTCGTAAAACAGTCGGCATGTTCTACGATAATGCAATACAAGAATGTGATTTGGTATTTATTGATCTAGTTGCTAACATCGAGCACAGCTGGCGTCCACAGAATACAATATTCCCATGGTAAATGTGGAATTGGCTAACGTACTTTAGCAAGTACATGATCCATTACTGCGCCAGCCATCAATGGGTAATAATAGGCTGAGCGCAAGAAGTAATGTAAACACTGTATTTGTGAATAAACGCCATTGTAGGCGTCGTAACAATTCATGGTAATTTTATAAGGCATGGATTGAATGAGATAATGTGCAGGCAATATTGCTATACTAAGCGCACCTCACTTTCTCTAAAGCACGCATTATGTTAATTTCGCACGCTTCGAAACAGATATTACGATCGTGGAGATCGTAATTAGAAAATATTATACACGTTTAATTCATTACGTAGACAACATCTTCAAATTTATCATAATTCATAATACTTTCTAGAGTAGGTATATAAGTTTTCAATCTAATATAATATATTCTTTACCCATTAAATATAATTAATGTGCAAGCAACGACAAGTATCAGACAACTCGGTCCCTTAATGGACCTTGTTAATAAAATTTAACAAGTTGCTAACCCTGTAATGTCCACTTAAATCATATGACAATACTTTTGAATGTATTTTATCGTATATAACTGCGCATTAAGAAATTTAACTATTGCAATCTATGTAGTAAAAAAATATATGTCTTTAAAGTGTATATGGCCAATTTTTTTTTCCTTTAAAATAAATATTATAACACTACGGAAGTCGTTGTTTAGAACTATGTGTATAATCGTTGTATTATGCATATAACATCAAATAACAAAAAAAATATTTTAAATAGAACCAGGGGTTTAATTTTCTTACGTTATCAAAATAAATTTATAAGAATAGTTTGTTACCATACTTTTATAATGAAAAATCAGATTCTATTATATGTGTTTGTTTCTAATGATATTAACTTCACTTGTTAGTGAACTAAAAATAGACAAGGTGAGAAATTCTTGGCTAGTCTAGCAACTAGCGAGTATTTATTGGTGCTTACATTCAATTTACTATCAAATGTGTGTTACACTTGATAGAGCTACAAGCCGTAAATCCTCAGACTTAACATTATTAATCTTTTGTATAATACAAATATTTGTATTAGGCACTTTTTTAAACTATTTTCTTTATTTAAGACAATTTTCTTTTAACGAAAGGTTTCAGACATGAAAATATTATAAAGTGCATATATAGCTAAATTTAACAGCAAGAAGAAGTGATGAGTTGATTTCCAGCAATAATTTTACCAATAATTCCGTTCAACATTTGTATAGAAAGTGCGAAAACACGTAATATTTGCACATGTCTATAAAATTTCACGCCGCGCGCTGTAAAGCTCCCAAAAATTCAAGTAGCGCTCGTAAAATTAATTGTGGGAACTGGCGAGACGTCGATAAAAGTTATGCTCACGACTGGTTTCTGGTTCAAGTGCGCTAGTACTTTTACTTTCGCCCAACTGTAGTGCAATGACTGGCGCAACGGGTCCGCTACTGGAGCAGCGGTGACAAGGTTGAGAAACAGCCACCACGCGACTTTTCCATACTTCATCGAGCTACGCATTCACTTGCGCAACCGATCTCGTTCCGATAATTTGCTCTCGCTTTAAACGCTCCGTAAACATCACTTACGCAAAGCTTTTAAGCTCCCGTACGTCACAGTTAAGCCGATTCTACTAATGAGAAAGTTAAATTAAAAATCACGCGTTAGTTTACGCAATCGTATAGCCCACAACGGCGATTACATTGTGACCGAAACGGCGCAAACGCACGACAAAACCTTTGTAATTTCCGGACCATTAAAGGTGCACCTCACTGTAGACAAGGCCAGTCTGCGTGAATGGGCCAGCGGTGTTCACGACAATGCATTCCATATTACTTCTGTACCGCGTTCGCGCGGATAAAGGAGTTTAGTAATTCCTGCGTTAATCATAAAGCTTACTTTATTGCGACATGATTATGACAGTTTAAAAGCGAATCTAATTGATTTTGAATAACGCGGAGAGACGGATGTCGACAACGCCCTTGTTGTATCGGTTCGCAATCGCTATGCTTACCTTTTCACCAATAAGCACGTAATGTCATTGTTATCGAATATCGATTGGGTGCAGCGGAACATTTTGCGAAACAATACGCCCAATTCTACGAGGCTTTCGCAACATTTGTTTGCTATGTCGTATCGATCGTAAATAGACACGAAAATCGCCGTCCAAACTAATCTAATTGGCAAGACAAAACCTATATCTGGGCTATTTATCATCAATTAGACATTTACATCATTAACTACGCTTAATTTAATGACAAAGACTTTGAATTTTTCGATAAGATAACGTTAAGAATTATGAGCCCCAATCCGGAGGTAGAACGGTATTTCATTATTAATTATGGAAGCGGAACAATGCTACACAAAGTCCCCGCAAAACGTGACTAAACCCACAGAAATTTCAATAAACTAGTATTTAAATATGAGACCAATAGATCAATTATTAATTATGAATGTAATTAATAAACTTTAAAATGTTATAAATGAACTAATTCAGTTAATCTTAAGTCTAAGCATCTATAGCTATGACAAAATTGATTTATAATAAACATTTAGCACGCAATCTCGTTGAATGCATAAATTACTCTTGCATATTAATAAGGCTCGTACACAAATCTTAATGATACAGTGACAACTTGTACTTTACGAAATGTATCGTGCAATACTTTATAATATCTATGTATTTTAAATACACTTACCTTAGTGATGAAGTGATCTAATAATTTTGGAGTAATTAAATTTTTGCTATGGATACACTTCTTGTTGCTCTTTATTTTTACGTATGATATAGAGCCATTAAAAAAGTGGCTTGAGTTAGTAATATAAAGTTTCAGGTAAAAATGTTCTAATGCCTGTCTTGCTAAGAGGTAATTTATTCCGGTTCACTTTAATTTTGCTGCAAAGAACTGGTCGTAATTTGTTTTTTTCTTATTTTTATATTTCAAACATTAGAAATCCCAAATAATAAAAAAATATTAAATATGATTCTTACAATTTTATTACTACCACTAACTAAATATATTATCTTGTTTATTACTTGTATGCCATAAGAACAAACCATAAATATAAATTCATTATTATTAAACCAGTCCGAAGATATACCTATAATTCAGCCTGTACGACATTAGCATGGCTCGTAACTCGTAAGCAGCAAGACACCGCCCGGGTGAAGACGAACTCATTTCAGAACCAAAATCTACAAAAGAATATAACCAAAACAATATTGACGATATTGAAATTCATTCCATTCAAACATTTGTGAGAACATTACAAACGAAATACAAACAATAGACGAGGAGCTTGACGACCGACAAGCTGTGTTTAAAAGAATGAAACTAACGACAATTGCACATCGGACCTATTAGACTACAAGCCCGCATAGGACAAAAATATGGGTCAAATG
>CAJQZN010031964.1:7890-23017 GCA_907164685.1 Colias eurytheme | reverse complement strand
TACATTGAAAAAATCGAATGTAAATCACTGTTCACGTATTTTAGTTAGGGGAGACCGAGTTTGGTTGTCTCACGGGTTGGTTGTCACAGCGGTCTTAACACAAAACTGAACTATCGAATAAGTCTGTTGTCTTCGCGTCAGACCGCTCCGATCTGCCGTGAGGGCCTCACACGTGTTTATTGTTTTCGCACAGCAAAAGTAAATTTTTGTGCTGCTGTGTCGAACCTCGTAATTATACGTTCTTGTTTTACAGTAATAATCTTTCAGTTCATTTGATGATGATGAAATGTGTTTTATAATATCGTAGTATAGTTTTGATCGGAATTTATTTTCAATTTTATTTTTCTAAAACGTGTTATGGGGCTCGTTGTCACAAATTTTTGGGGGCTGGTTGTCACATATCAACCAGCCCCCTGTATGAGAGATGACTTTATTTGCGTTTTGAGGTTGTTTGTTTTAGCCGTAAATTTTCAATCAACACCGGAAAATCACCCTAACAAACCTGCTGGAAGTCCATCTGTCCTTGATGACTCTATATTGACTCACGATTATTATTGTTTGCTAAAATTGTGATTGATGAATATTCAGACTGAAATAAAGACCGTAGACACGGTTTCATTTGGTTAAGAGTTCTTAATTAAAAACTATTCCGTTAAATTATAAGACCAAAGTGTGACTTTTTATTTATAAATTGCCTGTTATTCAGTATGTGACTACCTACCCTAGGCATTGTGACAACCATCCCTGACCCGGGGTTATAAGTCACATTTTTCTTTAGAGTGAAAATACAAAATATTTCTACAACTGATAATATTACACAAAAATACGTTTATTTCTTTTGTAACAGAATAATTACACTATCTTTTGGTATACAAATATCATTCCTAAACAACGTATTTTGGAAGTTACATAAAAAAAGTTAAAAATGTGACTTTCATCCCCGCTCTCCCCTACCATAAAATATTGGTTACATTTATAAACTGTGAAACTGATAATGAAGATGGAATGATAATAGAATGATTGAAAATAATTGAAAAAACGGATCAAAATGACTCAACGATAATAAATTATTGTTTTCACTTTTCAGTTTTTTGATATGTGTATACATATTATCTAAATAATTGTTAAGTATGTATTATGTAAGTCGTACTCTATAAGATACAGAGTTGAATAAAAATATTAGTTAGAGGACGTCTAATTTTATTATTTCCCATTATCATTCCAATTTTCCAAGTATAAAATTAAGATTGATAAAGCGATTTTTATACCCTTAGGCGATCCTCACACTACCCCGCATCACGCTGCATGTTGCATGTCGAAGCACCTACGCGCGTTCCTGCGGGAGTGCAGATCTGCATCATCGTGCGGGTTTTTTGCGCACTCACGCGCGTAGGTGCGTTTGTAGATTCACGCACGGCGGCTCTCATTTATTCGCCGTTCTCTGTGGTGGTCGTACAATACTGAGCATCACGACGCGCGGCACTGCGGGATTCGGTGTGCCATACCTTGCGTCTCGCCCCGCACCTACGCGCGGGGATGCATGTTTCTCCGCGTGTATGCGCGTGATCCGCATGTACGCGCGTGGTTGCATTTTCAGTGTGTTGGACTGTGCGTGTTTTCTATACAAACGGAGATACTTACAAGTAACGTTAAACACGCAGTCACGCAACATGCAGCGTAGTGCGTGGCAGTGTGATAATCGCCTTAATGGAATATTATTCGAAAATTTTTTAGTTAAATGTGTATAGTGTGAAAAAAAGTTTCGCTTTTACCGTGGTTTCATAAAACCACACAACATTTTTTTTTTCAATAAATGTAATCTGGAATCAGTCGTTGACTAGGAGAGGAGCAGATAAAAGTTCAAAAAAAAATATTAGGATAAAATTGCCTTATTTTCAATGGTATTTCGTATTTCATCGATATTGGTTAAGCCGTAAGCAGTAGTGTAACAGACAAACAGAAACGGATACAGACACAAGTAGACTCGTTTCACTTTAAATCCACTAAAATAGGTACTTGAATTTAGGCATGGGATAGCGGAATATCTTATCAACATGTTCATATTTGGAATTAAAAAAAAACTGATTTTTTATATTTTCACCAAAATGACTTGGTCAACATAATTCTGATATTTTGTAAAATATGAGCATTAATATATTTGTCTATGGTATTAATAACTTACTGCAATTAATTTCATCCGACCCATCAGCACAGTCATCAAATCCGTCGCATTTCCAAGAGATCGGAATACAAGGGCTCGATGTACAACTGTATATAAAGTCATATTTGTTATTTAATGTAATGAAAAAATATATAAGCCCAGATTAGCAAACAAGTAATAAAAATAATAGGGACTGGTATTGTTGATTGCAGGTAGCGGATATAAAATTATAAATAAGTAGTTAACTGGCAACAAGACAGACAAGTAACCAGTAGCAAGTAGCAGGTGACAAGTAACAAGAGACATGTGACAAGTAACAAGTTACAGGTAACCAGCAAGTATTAACATGTAACAAATATCAAGTAACAAATAACAATTAAGAAGTGACACGTATCAATAAACGAGAAATATGTCAAATACAACAAGAATCATCAAACGAACCAAGAAATAAACAAATACGAAAATAGTATAAATACTAAATAACTCACGTAAACTCAGTATCCAAACATTGTATAGTGCTACAAGCGGCGGGCGTTTCGTCGGTGCCTTCGGGACAATCAGACAGACCATTACATACAGACGATTTATCTATACATATAGACGTGTTCACACATTGCACTTCCATTGGACTGCATGTTACTGAAATTTGTTTAATATAATAAATTAAATAAATAGCAATCTTAATACTATTATAAAGGCGAAAGTTTGTAAGGATGTATGGATATATGGATGTTTGTTACTCTTTCACGTAAAAACTACTGAACCGATTACAATGAAATTTAGCACACATATAGAGGGTAACTTGGATTAACACATAGGATAGGTTTTATCCCGGAAATCCCACGGGAAGGGGAACTATGCGGGTTTTCCTTTGAAAACGCGGGCTAAGCCGCGGGCGGAAATCTAGTACTTAATACTTTTTCAGCAATATATTAATACGTTAAAATTAATACACGGTCAAAACCCCAAACAATCATATTATATGAGTGATTTTTTGGAGAGAGACCACGTAAGATGCTATACAATACATATCTCAATAATAAATTATTTTTTCTTACGTGTAATAGGCATGGCAGGCATTAATTAGGTAGTTTTTTCTTTCAAAACACATTATTAATCTCTTACTTATTTAGTCAAAAATAATTTAAACAACATTACCTGTAGCTACATTATCTTTGCAAATATCATTTTTTCCAATACAAATATTGTTACACATCTTCTGTCCGTAACCACAATGGGAACTTTGAGTGATGTGGGCTAGAAATTAAAAATTGTACGGTTCTCAACACGGAATAACTATAAAAACCTTAATAATGAAAATGAAAGGCATTTTTTTCTAATACAATTCTATACAAGATTAAAAATTAAAATTTATTGCTTTAATCAATATTATCAGTTTTCAACTGAGTATGCTTTTATACAAAAATGACATTATAATACAAAAAATATTTTTAAATAACACAAGCACATATTCCTATTACACACAACTACATAAACATCAACACCTAAAAAAATAAAAAATAAACAACTCACGTGGACAACTCTCCTCGTCCTCCCCGTACCTACAATCCCTAATCCCATCACACTTCTTTCCCATCAAGTAGCACTCATTGCTCTTATAACAATAACTTTCATGTAGCTTACATTCCACCAATCCCACACACGCTTCCCCATCCCATACCAAGCCGATGGGACACATACACTTATATCCCATATCGAGGTCTTGTGGTATGGGATGTGGGATTTGCACACAAATGTGGGAGCACGGTGATGGGATTTGGAAACACGCATGTTTAGTGAGAGGGTTCTTGAGATCTGGCGGTGGGGATGTGACTTGTAAGTGCAGGAATGTCGTGTTAGGGAATATTGCTGAAAATATTTGATATATGATTTTTAATTCCTATTTTATAGTATTAAAATGGTCATAAAGTTTTATTTGTGTCATAAATAAGTTGAAACTTAGCAGGACTTTTGATTGATCAATAATTTCTAATGATAACAAAAAAGAATTAAAAATACATACCAACATATTTAAATTTCTGACAAAGAAATATCCGACAAAAAATAATTCTTGGAGTAGGAATGGAATTTAATTTACATTACACAGCTTCCTTGCCTTTTTGGCACTTAAAAAAAAACAAACAAATTTTACTAATAGTATTTATGTAATAGTTACTCACACAACTCCATTCTACGTACAACATGTCCATGTTTATGTACATCAGCCCAGTACACCCGTTGTGTATGTCTGTCCGTCCAAAACACGTGTGTATCCGTAACGGCTAAATTCGCGATTGTTGTAGTTATTTCGCGGAAGTGAGTTCTACCCGTGCCTAAAAATAGTTAAAAACATTTCATAATTTATTTTTCATTTAAGTATACTTACACGATTTTTTCTAAGGATGCTCAGATATAAAAATAATACTTAACTTTTTTTTGTTATTAAATTGATTTATAAAAAAATAATGATTTATTTATTATATCTTACCTTCAGGGTGGAAATAATCGATGATCCCATGGCCTTCATCTGCAATGTATACGATGTCCATTTCAGGTGAATATCTTAAACGGATATTTGGCCCTGAAAAAATATTACTTAGAATAGAGACACTACCCGCACAAAATTTAAAATCTCGTATTAAATACTGGATCGATTTTGAGGGTTTTTTGCTGATAGATAGAATAAAAAAGTCATAGAACATTTATAAGTATTTTTAATATAATCAAGGTATGAAAAACTAAAAATTCCATAGTTCACCACGTATGGGACATCCTGTATAACCACATTCAGGTCACGGGATACCAGTCTTAATATAATACTTACCTAATATATTATTTGTGAGTATATGCATCTTATCCTGTCCATCAAGTCCCATGCTGTCTATATAAATCTCATTGTTAGATTCACTTTCAACCAACGCCACCAATAATCGCCTGAAAAAAAAAATGGACCTCATTTGTTGGCAAAATTCTGCTTTTCACTTTTATTTTTTTTCTACCGAACTATGAAATATTCAACAGTCTTTACTAACGTATCAATATAATTTTGAAAAAAGCAACATGGAATCTAAGTCGCTTTCTTATTTCTACGAAAGAAAAAAAATAGACTTGCAAAGAAAAAAATAATAAAATCGCAATTAATACACAAAATCGATATTTTTTTTAATAAAATTGTACAAAAAATCAAGTTATTGAAAAGTAGTAAATTACCCATATTCCGGTACAATACAGAAGCTGACAGGTATCTCTTGGCCACTGAAGCGATGTATCAAAGTCCTTTGCTTCGTTCTTAGAGATATAACGTCTATCATGCGACGACCCGCGTCTAAGATGTATAGCGCATCGGATACGTAATCTGAAAGTTTTTTATATATTTTTTCTGATTTTTTCGTATTTTTTATCGTTTTTATCTTAGAAGAATGTGTTATCTGTGAATAACATACACCACTTTCTTGTTGATAGATTACAGACAAAAAATAAAAATATTTTAAGTTATATAAATGATAACTCTTTAAATATTTTAGGATTGAATGAATACTTTCAATACCAAGTAATAAAAAGGTACAAAAATGAAGTAAAATCCACAAGAAAACCTGTTTTTTTTTGTATTATATGTAATATACTTTACCATAGCCCATATCGATGACATTCTCCAACGCGTTATATTCAAAAAGACGCGTCACGCCCAAAGTGAAATCGCTCATATTGATGTAGTTAATCGATTTCCTCTGGCCATCGTATAAGAATAAAGTATCTAAAAGAAATGGTGTAAATAAATATTAGTACAATCGTAGATTGCTAAATAGTTACTATGTAAGAATGTTATAGATAATAGAAATTATATAAGTAATATTAGTAGGCTTTTACTAAGCACCATAAATATTATCAATATTTAATATAATAAATATTTATAGCTATTATAAGAAAAAGCCTACTTCTATCGTAATACAAGTAATACTTAGTAAAATATACAAGACTTAGAAATTCGAATACTCTGCAGTTATATTCACAAATTACCAAAAGTACCCTACATTTTCAACAACAAATTTATTAATTAATTACAATACTATAATTATACATAAATCCATTCCTCAACATAGATTACCATATTAATGTCAATAAAAGCCCTATTAAGTACAAAAAATCCACAAACCTCTAAAATTATCATACGCCATCGCCTGTACCCGTGCTATATCGAAGTGCGTGGTGTGCGTCTCCGGGTTGCCTAACATATTGTATTGTATGCGAGTGAATAGAGACCCGCTAGCTACTATAAGGTACTGTGGATGGTATTCTGGTATAGCTGAAAATATTATAATTTTGGAAGAAAAGAAATGCAAATGTACTAAATAGGTTATTTAAGTTCAAAAGTCACGTATAGAAGAAGAGACGGTAAGAAAAACAATTTGATAAACACTCATTTAGAAGATACAAAAATTGAATAAAATTAAAATCTAAATCAGGAATATAAACGAAGAACACTTTAGGGTACAAACCGTAACTTAAAATAGAATAACCTGGGTACATATTTGGGTACAGACAGTACGTAATATTTTATTGTATTCATAACGTGAAAACAAATTTGTATTTTTAACATCTTTTTCTGAGTTTTCTTTTGGTTATACAATATAGAGTTTTATTCGGAATGAACAACTACGTCCGAAATTAAAAACTAAAAATTTAATGAAAAATACCTTCCCACATCCAACCTACCTGCACACACTCGACCATCCAGCGCCATCCCCTCTGGACACGCACACGCATACGTGCTGTTGGATGTCGGTATGCAGATGTGCGAACATCCATTGTGCGTGCACGGGTTGTGCGCGTCTTGTGGGGTAAGTTGTGGATGGTATATGTGCATATCTGTAATAAGTTTTATTTTAAGTCCAGATGATTGCGAATTTAATATTTAAACCATAATAAAAACGCTTGTATCATAAAAAAAACGATATTAAAAACACTCTTGAATAATATTTTTCTTTTCTTGAATTGTACCAATTTGCAGCTATTCATTGTACATCTGAACAGCATTTATAGTTTTCTATTTTTCAAGATAAACAACAACCAAAAATAACAAATCCATAAAAAACACTACTTTAATTACGTTAAGGCGCCAAAATCCAGGGCCGGCTTTAGGATGGCGCGGGGCGCCAAATACTAAAAACGAAACAAAACCTCGCGTTGTGGGAGTTTTGAAAACGTTGTTCTAAAAAATTATCAATTAAAGAAGATTACTACTTAAATTACTTAATGTATTTGCACAAATAAAGCTAAGCAATTTTTTTAGTTGTAAATAAACTAAGCAATGTCTTAATGTTTTTTATACTAGTGTAGTTATACACAAAAAATCACTATCAAAATCAAACAAATAACGAAAATCTCACCAAAAACCGGTTCGTCCAAGCTGATAAGCACAGCTCGTTTATCACTGTGCATCTTGTCGGACGTCTGTATAGTTTTGGTCGTCCACTCGCTCCAGTATACTGTGTTCTCAAAGATTGAAATCGTGTATGGATGGTGATATGGTTCTTCGAATAGTGACTAAATTAATAAAAAAAATATGAAATTTTTTAAAGTTATTTTCAAGAAGGTGGAAAGTCGGAGTTGTTTGTGTATTTTTAGCCCGCTTAATAAATTACAAACATACAAAAAATCTAGTTATATACATATGTGAGTAATATTCAACACAAATTTCAATAAATAATTACCAGTTTCTTGTCAGTTCTTTGATCTAGGAACTGCTTTTGGTACAGGCAGTGTGATGAGATAATCTCGATAGTTAAATGCAGGTCTATTTGATCGTTTTTAATTGGGAATAGAGATAAATTACTTTAAAGAGACTGTTGAATGTGTGAATTTACATAATTAATACTCACATAAACATTCTTATCGAACAACTTGACCACTCGAATGGTACCATCCACAAAATACAGTCTATCGTTAGCGGCATCCAAAGCCAGGCCTGTAGCATAACCTCCCAGTACATCCACTAGTATCTCTGGATGAGTACCATCCATTACTGACGTCATTATAAGCGGTCTGTCCATCCAATCCGCCCAGAACATTTTACTGTAAAGATGTATTATAGTGTTGATGATCGCCTTCTTTTAAGGGCAATTTGAATTTTGTATGAAATTTTACACATGATTTGTATGATCAGCCGTACGTAACAATTTGAACTTTTAAATAAGGCTCTATTTTATTGCTCCTTATCATTGTACTAACAAAATGGCAACTGCAATTTTTCGATAAGTTCAAAAATATAGAATTAGAACTAGTATAAAAAAAATACTTAAGATTCAAAGATATTCCTTACCATTACTGTCAAAACATAAATTAAGCTACCATTTTATTACTTCTAATCCCAAATTACTATAATCAAACTACCCACCCATTCCTAGGATCCACGGTAACATATCTAGGCCGTCTAGTATCAGCGTGTAACACACTGCACACCGACCCATCCGTTTTGCAGACAGAGATAACACCCCTTTCCACGTCTGTGAAGTAAATATTCCCGCCTAGATAGTCTATAGCTATGTCACCTGGGTCTTCTAGACCTAGTGCTACGAGTACCTGTAAAGTTAATAATTTTTTTTTGTGAAAGATTTTATGTAAATGATATAAAGAATGGAAAATACTCTATGGTACAATATATATTCAATTAATTACAAAATAAAGAAGGAATAGGTATCTTGAAAAGATCAACAATGGGTAGACTGAGGTTTTAACTGCCAATTAGTTGATAATTTTCAAATTCGTATGATTTTTTTTTAATTTAATCGATTTGTGTAAAAATTATTCATACCTCTTTAGTTTCCAATACGTTATTTAAATGTGCTCTGACAATAGCCTGATGACCTTGAGCTGTTTCAACCCAGTATACAAAATTTCCATCATAAGTGACTCCATGTGCCTGCATAGAAAATGTGGGTAGTTATAAAAATAAAACGTATAGGCATACAAACTCTATACCTCATCAGGAGAATAAGCTTACATAAAACTATTTTCCGTACCTGTTTAATTCCAGAAGCAACAACGCTTTCAGTTTTCGATTTAACTTTTATATACCTAATTTCATTACGCGTGCTATAGAAAAGCATAGCTTCGGGATCTGTAATTAAAAGTAGGTATTTGAAAAAAAGTTGTTCTCCCCTGTGTAATATTTCTATACTTCTATATAAAATTCCATAAAATCATAAAAACTGAGTAATGAAACATTCAGCTCTCAAACTACGTATACCTAGAATAACGACAATGAGATTTCTTCATCCTTACCAAACAAAATCCGCAACTAACCTGGCGCATAACAAAGGTACCCAGCAAAGTCCATATCGTACCCTGGCTCACACACACACTTGAACGTGTCCCCCGCCCTCACACACTGATGCGAACACCACGGCACATCGTCCATACAGTTGTTCACACTCTCGCAGTGTTGCGTAGTGTAATTATACTTATAGTGCGCGCTTTGACAGTCGCAGTACGGCCCTGATCTGTCGGGCGCGCATTTCGTGCCGTTGCAGGGAAAATTGTCGCACATTGTGTGCCCTGAAATTTTGTTTTTGATGAAAAGTAATGTTTTTATTGCAGTAAAATAAACATGACTTACTTGACTTATTGTCCTATGTCCCCTATGTGGGGCAGAGGGCGTCTACAGTAAAAAAAATAAACATGGCAAACAATAAATAATAAAAAAATGCATGAGACGGTGTCATCGGAAGATAGCGAACACTACCAGTAACAACACGTTAAACGTTAATAAAACGCAATTATATTTACAGTGCGCGCTTTGACAGTCACAGTACGGCCCTGTTCTTTCGGGCGCGAACATTGCATGCCCTGTGTTGTTTGTTGAGAGATTGTTTTGAAACATTCGTTTGTTAATTGTACACAAATATTTGTGTACAACATATGTTAAACGAAACAACGCAAATAATTTGAAAATAAAATATCATATGAATAGAATTACAATGCTAAAAAAAATTTTCTCGAAATTATTTCGTAAATTGTAATGAAAAACCAACAGTTTATTTAAAAATCGGAGCTATCAGTTCTTCAGTTAATTTATATTAACACATCAAATCACAAAGCATATTTAAACAAAGTAGTTACTTACCTAATTATAAACTAATTCGATTTTTTTCAACTACCCACCGACCCAAAAAAAACTCAAGACATTTAACCATAGACATTTTTGACATGACACCATATTTTTCCAATACTTACAATGCTGACAGAAAGTGCCTTCATCACTCCCATCCTTACAATCCTTGATACCATCGCACATGTGATCCCGTGGAACACAGAAAGATCGATCAAGACACGCGTATTCCTTCATTTCATACAAGCCTGGTATTTCGATTTTGCAGTTCACACCGCTGTTCATTTCTCTAGGTCTTAGCGCATGCCCTAGAAATAGCCCTTTTTATATTTAAGAACAACCGCCGTCGACCGCCTCCTTGGTACAGTGGTTGACGCGTGAGCGTAGCACCGAGGGGTCCTGGGTTCGATTCCCAGGGAGACTAAGAAAAAAACATGTCTTGGTCTGGCAGGACACAGAAGGCTGATCACCTACTTGTCCCTAAAGAAAATCGATTAGTGAAACAGATGTATAATGCATCTGCCCCTTACCCCACTAGGGGACATGGGACTTCACTTAAAAAAAAATATTTAAGAACAAAAACTGAATAAAATAATGAATCAAATTCAATGAAGTGTCTAGAACCAATTAGAATAGAATGTAGATGTGTCACTTTTAAATGTAACGAAGTTTCATTAACTCAAACTACCTTGATCATAGTGCTTTATCCCAGATATACGTATAGACTCATGTCTAAAGAATAACGTTTAAAAATTCCTATTACAATTAATATTTTCGCAAACAATCTCGATCTTATTAGGGTAGTTACATACAAAAAAATACAAGTAAATGTTAAATAAAAAATCTTGAAAATTTATTTATTGTAATGTAAATACTTACGGCAAGTATTCTCAATATCTTCATCAGTTTTGTCCTCACAATCGTAAGCTCCATCGCACATCCAGAATGTCGATATGCAGCGGTTGCCGTCGCATGCGAAACCTTTGCATGTTGCCTATACGAGAAAACTTGTAAAAAGATTGTTAAAGAGAAAACTTGTTTTTAGAAATGCACTAAGTGTAAATTATTATTTAAAGTTTATTACGTAATTTCAAATATCAAAGAGTCTTATTCAACATTCGAAAATTTGTGGAGTTACATATTTTGTAAATATACCCAAAAATTTATTTATATCGACCCTCAACCCCATTGGTGCTATGCTCTAAAAACTAAATCATCCATGCACAGGTTAAAATCAAAAGAAAAATAGCTCACATTTGGCGCGATCACAGTAACTGTGCAATTACGTTCGTCGCTGCCATCTTCACATTCCGGTTCAAAATTGCACACCCAAGAGTTAGGGATGCAAGATTTCCCGTCAGCACATTCAAACTGGTGCGTTTCGTTGCAATATACAGCATTGGCTGTGTGATTTGCTGTAAAGGAAGCGTAAGTACATATTATCATTTCATAAAGTTAAAGCTACATAGCTAGCCGAGTCGTAAAAATAAATAAACAATATTGATTAAAAATTTGAGAAAACCCTTTCGTTTGGTATTTGCATTATATTTCATTATTGGCAGAATAAATTTAAAAAATGGTTAAAAAAACTGGCGGTTTTGGCGGCAGTTAATATAGGTATAGTCTATGGTCCTACCTACTATATCCTATCTTTTTAAAGAAAAAAAGTCAAAGAACTAACTACAAGGATCTTTTGAGTTTTGGCGCCTAAATGGCACTTCCGTAACGTGTGTAGCGTTAGTGTAAAAATGTAATTTTTTATGAAATTTTACAGTTGGTCCCGGAACATTCTGAACGTTGCGACTTTTCAAATTTAGTAATATGTATATGTATGATGTACCTTTGAGCAATGAAATTATGATTGTGTACCTATTTATAAATTTATTTATGTACATAATTAAGTAGTTTGAGTTATTGAAATAGGACATATAAAATTATTTATTGTAATTATATGAAAAATTACCACTGTTACCATTAATAATATTTCTAATATAATATTATTGGGTTGGCTTTAGTTAACTGCCGCACGAATTTGTTGGAAATATTTATATTTTTAGTTAGCTAGGTAATGTAAGATTGTAATTCCAAAATATTATCGTTAGGAAACTTGTAGTTTTTTAGTTATTAATTTTTAAAGTTAATAATTTTTTGTGCGAAAAAAGTGCATTTATCCGTTTTGTTGTGCAAAAAAAGCGGACCAAGACGTTCCATTTCACTGTACTGTGACTTTACGCTGCGGCCGGCGAGTGCCAAAAGCGACTTTAGGGCGATTCCTACTCAAACAAAAAAAATCTACGTAGGTAGGTTAAAAAACTATTAAACTTTTATTTTTAATATCCAAATAGGTAGCGAGGAGCGAAGCGACGAGCGTGTTAGGTTAACTCTTGAACTGCTGCACGAGCCGAGCGAGCGAAGCGAGCGTGCCGCGGCAGCGGCCGGCGAGTGCCAGAAGCGACTTTAAGGCGATTCCCACTCAAACAAAAAAGATGTGTGGCACTCGGGGACTGCCGCGGCAAAGCTATTGCATAGCATGCCTTCAAGCCACACCTCCGTGCCCGTCGGAGTGGGGAGCGTGAGGTTTTTCGTTACGCAATTTCTGGATTCGGTCCCCGCGCTCAAGGCCCGCGATTGAAGCTATGCAATAGCTTAAAAAAAATCTACGTAGGTTAAAAAACTATTAAACTTTTATTTTTAATATCCAAATAGGTAGCGAGGAGCGAAGCGACGAGCGTGTTAGGTTTACATTTGAACTGCCGCAAGAGCCGAGCGAGCGAAGCGAGCGTGCCGCGGCAGCGGCCGGCGAGTGCCAGAAGCGACTTTAGGGCGATTCCCACTCAAATAAAAAAAAACTACGTAGGTTTTCACAACTTGTTTGTATTTTATTTATGTATCGTAAAATTGTTGTTACTATAACTATCGTCTAATGCTTAGTTAAAATGATTTTACACCAATTCCATACATTTTGAGGTTAGAATAAGAAAATTGATTTTTCTCCAAAACTATTGGTTTCCTAACTTTCCCCTTTTGGTGGGAGGGTCCCCCCTCCTCCCCCCCATCCTCCCCCCACAAAAAACCTATAATACGTGCGGCAGTTCTCTAAAGAATATTATTAATGTAACTTTCTTATATAAATAATAAAATATATAAAAATGAAACACGTTTCGCGTTGTGACGGCATCACGTGTGAACGGCTGAACCGATTTCGATAATTCTTTTTTTATTATATTCTTTGAAGTACGAGGATGGTTCTTATGAAGAGAAAACGTAAATATGTACCACGGGCGAAGCCGGGGCGGACCGCTAGTATAAAATACTTCTACGGTGCTTCTACTGAGAACCCTACCCGCTGAATGTGCACAGACAATAACCCACAAGCGATTAAATAAAATGAGCCAATAATATCTCATCACTTATAAATTACGTCAAATTAATAATATGAATACCAACGGCGCGGGCGCGCGGCGAGCACAGAACTTATCTAAAATTAAATGAGGGCCTAAATGTTTCTCTGTACTTTTTTATTTGATTTCCATTTTATGCCAACATAATGATCATATATAATATAAAACTACTTACAACAAAAGTTTTCATCACTGCCATCCTTACAATCATAATTCCCATCGCAGTACCGATCCTGTAATATACAGCCCCCGTCGACACATTCAAATACATTCTCCTCAAGGCACTCTATTGTAAAAGTCTGCATTTCATCCACAAATTGGCCAGATGCAGCGGCAATATAGCAAAATACAATGTATAATATGTATAAAGCCATTCTGTAAAAATCAATTATTATATTATCAGTACACGTGTTTAAAATACTTACAGTAAAATTGCTTTAAACACGTGAAATTTTTCAATTACTTATAGGTTTTAATTATTTTTCCATTAAAGTTTTCTTCAAATCTGGATGCTACAAAATATTAATAATTATAATAAAAATGTAAATTAAATAAATTAAAACTTTTCACATGGATGCGTGGCAATGAAGTGCTGTAAAAAGAGTTACGAAAGAATTAAAAAAAATGTAAATCTACCCTCTTTGAATTTCAAAATTTTTATTTCTAATATTGCAGTTTTCATTTTAATCTATTACTTACATTACATATTTTGATTTAGATAAAGCTACAATAAATGATATTACCTAGATAATTACTTACATTTAATTTAATTTTACAAACACTTTCCCTGATACAATAAATTTATAAATTACGATCATGTTTAACCTTGATGTTATTAGGTGAGTCCTATAATTTACTATATTTTCTTTAATGCATATTATATTGTTCTAATGTTGTTTAATTATTATTTACAACTAGCGGTCCACCCCGGCTTCGCCCGTGGTACATATTTACGTTTTCTCTACATAAAAACCATCCTCGTACTTCAAGGAATATAATAAAAAAAAGAATTATCGAAATCGGTTCAGCCGTTCTCGAGTTATGCGCTTACCAACACATTTTGCGATTCATTTTTATATATAAGATAAACGCATACACAACTTATCGCAACGTGTATGGCAGACATTAGCCATATTTTTCGATTCTTTTGAAGTATGATGTCGTGTGGATTTCTCTTACAACTGTCATTTGTCAAATTGGTCTGTGACAGGTCATAGTCCAACTTTTACCAAAGTTCCGCTAGTTTTCAACAAATTAATTGGCTATTAATTTAAAATAAGTTAATTAAAAAGGAAAATTCTTTCTTTTCCAAAAATAAACATTGAAAAACACAATGGCATCCCAAATAGCAAAAACGTTGTTAAAATCACGCCCTACTTCAACTGTAAAGTTTGGTAAGTATTAGTTTAGTTTCGAATATATTATACGTGAAAATTTAACTATATATATTATCTAATT
>CAJQZN010031963.1:21271-69257 GCA_907164685.1 Colias eurytheme | reverse complement strand
ACTCGGCCGAAACCGAAACCGAAACCGAAAGTTCGGTCGGACACTATTTTTAATTTAAAAAGAAGCGTCGTATAATAACGAGTAAATTATTTAAGCAATATTAATTTAAGTTATAATATTATTATGAGTGACTAACTGCGAGTGATGAGAAATGAGAAATCAAAAGTTACGATTTCAATAAATGAATTGGATTTATAATTATTACCCACTTTTAGATATTCCTCATCAGTTTAGTTAATTTGTAGCTGTCATCCTTTACTCAAATTCTTACTGCTCAACAGCTGTATGTATCTCATCATCAATCGCTAAATTTTTTTATTCGCTTGTTTTATAATCCCCTAAAAATAATAGAGAACATTTTAGTGAGAATACTTTTAATTATTATACGTTTCAATTGCTTTTTCCACTGTATAAGCTTATGGTTTAACTTTTTTACTTTATCTTGGTGTACCTAAGTATATCTATCAGATAATATAAGTCAAATTAGTTTTATAACTTGAAACATAATACAGAAAAATAATAATACTACCTCAATGGAAAAAAAGGCTCTTTTTGTACACAATTTTTTTTTAATGTAAAAGTAAAACTAGACACAATAATTATTATAGGAGAACAGCCGCTGTTATCACTTGCTAGGCTGTATTTTATCTTCCTTCCAATTCCTACAAATGACCCGAAATATTTGTGGGTCATTTGTAACAGGATGGCGGTTCTACAGGGGTCTTAGTACGCAATGACAAAAAGAAAAATGATGGTCAGAACGCTGATACCGGATACCGATACTGTAATATAAAATATTACAGTATCTTAAGATAAAAATATATTAAAGTATCTTCACCGTGTGTGACGCGCTTAAAACATAGCATAAACTACAAATAATATAATATCATCAACAGTAATTTGTTTTTTAACAAATTTTGTTTCTGAAGTTTACGCAGTCTGGTCTCTGGACCCTAGTTATAATAAGTACTTATATTAGATGAAATAGGTGCAAATTAAAATAAACTTAAGTACCACAAAAGTAATCACAAAGTAACGTTTTAATTTTATATTATTCCATAATTACTATCACTGGGATCGTGTTACGCTTCCAACGCGCGTGAAATTTTGTGATTTTAGATAAAAAATAATGTTTCATATCATTCGTATATGGCTTTTTATTTTTTCCTTTATTATTGTAGTCAGTAGTCACTTAGATGATAATAAAAATATATGTTAGGTATCCTTAGATTTTAATTTATTACCTACTATGCAATGTGTAATGCTAAAAAATTATTTTACTATGATCGTGTTAAATTGATTATTTTTTTAATGTTATAGCGTGGCGTTTTGCATTAATTTATAATTTCTGTCCAGTTGCTGCGATAATAAATAGTCCTGACTCCACTTTAGGTTACTTATCGTGTAATAGAATCATCTTCTAAATAATTATTATACAAGTAAAGCGTAGCAGTTATCACTATACTATCACTAATAAATAGATTTGAAACAAAGTTTTTAACGCTTTCCGCCGTCTGACCGTCTCTATGTACGCTTAAATATATAATTTTTTTTTTAATAATACGTAGGCTGATTTAAAAGTAAATTTTATATTAAGTACCTATGTTAGAACTAGCTGCCCCAGTAAAAATTGTTCTGCACAATTGCCCCAATTTCTTGTTTTGTCTCTATTAGAACCTTCCTCCGTTAAAAAAATTTGCCCAATAATTGATCGAGCCTTTCTCGAGTGCTTATCAACAGAATTGGCGATTCATTTTTATTATAGGTACAAGATTACATAATATTATATGCATACGTAGTGTTGTACAAAACTCAAACTCAAACTCAAACATTCATTTATTCAATTAGACTACTATTTACTTATTTAGTAGCACTTTCGAATCGTCATTACATGAGTATTTTTAACATTTACCACCGATTCGGAAAGCAGTATCTATGGAGATATATATATATATATATTATATACATATTTTAGTATTAACCCTGTAGTCTTTAGCCAAGCCGGGGCGCTAGTAAAAGATCAATAATTATTATAACATTATTTTACAAGTCACAGACACCGTGTAAATTATGACATAACACAATATAACCATTTTACCTGTAACGGTTGTTCTTGAAGCATTTATCGCTGAATGTCACATCAATATGTAAAACTGTGTCTGCTCGCGTGTCGGATCTGATAGAGCAGGTCTTTATCACTCTACAATAGGGGGCTGGAATCTTATTTAGTTGTGTTGCGGGTAAAGTGAGGATGATGGGCATTTTGAATCATGGCTGAGGAATAATATTCGTTTCGTTTACTATTAGATATAATATGAGATATGATATTTAAACATGAGCAGAGCTTAGAACAGACACTATTAAAGTTTTTTTGTCACTATCTTGATATTAAAAATAAACAATAAAATTGAATAGTTTCATTTATTGGGTGTTGTACCTACTTAGAGTATCTTTTTTTCTCTATTATCATATTTACTGTTTCTACCTCAGCGAACAACAAACAAGCTACTGTTAAGAAATCGAAGATAACCTGTCAACGAAGTCAATTTTTCAATTTCAGTAACGGATCCAAGACAAGCGATTTGTTCCGTTATTCTAAACCCATTTTACACATATCTTGAAGACAACGACCTACACCAAACAAAACTCCATTTCCAAGTGTATTGTATAATGTCAGTTTTTCCAGTAGATATAACAGCGACATATATAATTGATAAGGCATACGAGTTGCTTCCCCGTTTCGCTTGCGTGCCTCCGGAAAAGGTCACGTGATATTAATTTTTTTCTAGAAATCATAAGTATGACTTACTTGACACCTAACTTTGTTTATGATAAAATAAAAAATGTGGTTATGTTGTATTTTGTATGATAAGGATGGATTATGGTGGTCTATTTGCGGATTTTCGACATTGTTAATTTGATTAGGACTACCTATTATTTTTGTTATTTTTGTTTTTTGCCATACCGCCATACTGGTACAAATGATCCAATAATTTCTGTCAGTATCTCCCGGCCTAAGTGGTGCTTTTTAATGAATAAGAAACTTCCTAAAATATAACTTCCTATAAAAATTAAGCGGGTCACAAAGTCACTCTACTACATACCTACATATATGTAATTGTATTTTACCAGTTATAATTTGGCAAGTAAAACATATTTTGTTTTACCGGCGTCTAGTTATTTAAACGAGTTTACAGTTTAAAAAAATTGGCTGCATTTTAATGAAAAAACTTGAGTAACAATAAGTGGTGTCCTAAAGATAAGAATCTATGTAATTTATATACTTCATGTCAATAACAAGATAGTAATTAGGTAAACGAAGTATGTTTATTGTTAAGTGTACGTACTTTTTTGTAGTGTGAATGAAGTGAAGTTTTTTTTAGTGTCATTCCAAATGGGTAATTAATAAACAAATTACTACTTTATGTATCGACCGCTTGATATTGGTACTTATAGAGTTTCGAAAAGCTCAGTAACATTATCATTCTTTAACGCTCTATCTACATCTTAATATGTATATATAAAAATCTCGTGTCACAATGTTTGTCCTCAATGGACTCCTAAACCACTTAACCGATTATAATAAAATTCGCACACCATGTGCACTGTGCAGTTCGATCCAACTTGAGAGATAGGATAGTTTAAACATGTAGGAACCACGGGCGAAGCCGGGGCGGACCGCTAGTAATATTATACATATTAATGTAATATAAATCTGTTAATTAACCATTCAGGCTTAATTAGCTACTAAACGCATACAGAGGAACACCGTATACCTACGTATACTTTTGCCTCTATGAATATCAAAATCCTGAGTTACAGCTCGGATTATTAAAAAGTGAAGTCCCATGTCCCCTAGTGGGGTAAGGGGCAGATGCATTATCTTACATCTGTTTCACTGATCGATTTTCTTTAGGGACAAGTAGGTGATCAGAATTCTGTGTCCTGCCAGACCGAGACATTTTTTTTTCTTCGTCTACACCGGGAATCGAGCCCAGGATCCACGCGTCAACCACTGTACCAAGGAGGCGGTCGAATTATTAAAGTAAAGATAATATAATACCACACAATACTATAATATAGGTTGTTCTCCTTATAAGCGTACAGAATGTCAAACAGAACTTTGCTATAGGAATTATTAAATTGAGACGTATTTTTAAGACAGATAGATCTTTGTCTAATTGCCTTGTGTTCTTTCAAGTGTTAAGAATGTTAGTGTTCACTTTTTATAACCCTTTCATGTTAGTTATATTTGAGATTATTTATAAAAGAACAACACAATATTTTTACGCTGCCTCTAAAATGAATGACGGTCCATTTCATGCCTATAGAATGTAAAAAAGTTTAAGTAATTAATATTTTTTCCTTAGTATATTTTAATCTAGACATTTTTATGATATAATATGGGTTTGATAAACATCAACATAGCCCCCTGCCTCGTCTGTCTGTCTATCTAGACCATTGACTTACAATGTAGACGTGATAATCTATCGTTTAAGGGGTGTTACATCGATATACAGCCAGCATGCGAATGTTTCACAAAAATTACTTGACCAAATTGACTAAAACTTTTCATGGCGACAGTTTTTATCCCATGATGATTCTATAAGTGATCCCATTTTTCATTATAGGTTTAGAGACATTTTACAATTAGCTGATTCTGATTATGATAGTAAGATAATTTAGGTTACATAATATTATCTTATCTTATCTCTATCTCGTCAGTATCTAACTGATATAAGATTCAAATCGATCGAAGAATCTCAAACAAAAAAAAAAAATCACGGCAGTCGATCCAAATAAAACTTTTTAATCTAAAATTACATGTTTGCTTTACTGTTCTATAGGTACCTATTAATGTTTACCTGATTAGTATAATGTAGACTCGAATAATACAAGTATACCTAATACAAACAATTATAAATCTCACATGATAAATGGCGCTGTTTTGCGACTCTTAAGGTGAATTGCAAACGAATTGTTAGATTTTCTTGGAATTTTCATCATACATTCATACTGGAACATATCTAACAAGCTTATATTAATATTTATGGCATATACACTAGAAAATAAGCTAGCAAAAAGTTATTGAACTTCATAATTACGTAGAACGCCTTGTGAAAAAATAAATGGACCGTAGAGGATGTTATTTTTTAACTTTTTAATTATCTATCGTCGATACGCTCTGGTGGAAATAATGTTTTTATGGAAGGGCTTTAATTATGTATTAATTGTTGGTATTTTACCGCGAAGAGTTGCTAGTAGGAACTAGTATTAGGTATCGTCTATAACTTTGTATGCAACTGAAGATATGAGATACAGTTTCTATGAGTAGAGTTAAAAAATATGTCTCATTTAAGTCATGTGACTAAAAAAGATCTTAACGTTAACCATTTTCATGTCAGTGTTTTCTCCAAACTTCTCAAATTTTCAACACCCATTCAGCTTCACCTGTATGTTTGTATCATTGTATGTAACCGGTATGTCCGGGCTAAACTCAAAAAGTACATGGATTTACTTCAAATTTGGTATAGAGATAGCTTGAGACCTGAGGAAGGACAAAGGATAGGTTTTATCCCGGAGTCCCACGGTAACGGGAACTAAAGCGAGTCCAAGGAGAAGCGATACGAAATGTAAACAAACCACAGTCAAGGTCATTCGGAATAGCAGGGGTGCGTAACCTTTTTAAAGTTGGATTTAAATATATTTTTATTAAATATCCGGCAAATTGTAATAATACAAAAAAGGATCTAGTCTTTTTTATAAATTTTATCATAATTTGAATTATTGTATAATGTAGATGTAAATTAAATAACGCGAATAATAATAATTTTCTGAATCTGTGTATGGCAACACACTTGCCCCCTGTTACATAGGGATTTGAAACAAATAGTCGAAATGTGAGTGTGTAATAATATACCATATAATATATATAATATGTAATAATAATACCTCTGCCTGCCCCTTATGGAATACAAGCGTGATGATATTATGTTGTTTATGGAAATAAGAAAACAATTTTTTTTAAAGAAATTATTATTTATTTAGTCAGACGCCGATTCTTCTAAGTCTGTAGTGTCAGAATTAGAGTCTGTAACACTTATAATAAATTTGTAAAACAGAATAAATCTTTTTAAAATGGCCGGCCGAATGTTGGCGAACCCGGCTTGACTTGTCATGTGAACAACCGGGAGAACGAGACATTACGGCAACTGCACAAGATGGAAAGAGATAGATATTAGTTTGTCAACGCCACAGTTGTTTTCAAGGTGAATGACTTTTCGTATCGCTTCTCGTTGGACGTCCTTTATGTGGGTTTTCTTTGACTACGTGGACGAAGCCACTGGTGCAAAGCTAGTTGTTATAATATTATATCTATACTTAATATTATAAAGCTGAAGAGTTTGTTTGTTTGAAAGCGCTAATCTCAGGAAGTACGGTCCGATTTGAAAAATTCTTTCGATGTTAGATAGATTCATCGAGGAAGGCTATGCTATATAATTATATATCATCACGCTAAGACCAACAGAAGCGAAGCCACGCGAATGAAACTGCTGCAAGCGCAGCTAGTATTAGGTATGTACTATATGGGTATTATGGCACAAGCTACAATATTCTTATGAAATCAATGTATACTGTTAAAAACTAAAGACAATATGCCGTGACTACAATCGACCGTAAACGTCGTGTTTAATATTGTTTTAAATTATTAAATCGCGTTTCTGATTATCTTTAGTCTTGCGTAAAATCAAATACAAGAAAACATAGAAATAATAATGTAAGTTAAATTCGTAATTGTAGGTAACTAGGTACTTAGTAACTGGGTTAAAATTGTATTTTTTTAATAAAAATAAGAACTAACTAGATACTGCATTTAGTAATTGGGTTAAAATTCTGCTTTTCTATCTATACTAATATAATAAAAAGGAAAGGTTTGTAATTATGTATGTATGGTTTTCACGCATAAACTACTGAACCGATTTTGATGAAATTTGGCACAGACCATCTTTAGACCCTGAGAAAGAACATAGGCTACCTTGTATTGCGAAATATGTACCACGGGCGAAGCCGGGGCGGACCGCTTGTTTTTTAATAAAAATAGAATTAAATGGCTATTCGTATAGAAATGCTTTGTAAATTAGGAAACTGACTTTTTAGACTACATTCTTGGAAAATTATGTTTTCTTTAGCGAAGATTAATTGCAGTTTAAAACATGTGTAGTAGTTTTTGTGGTACATATTCTATCCATAAACCCGTAACGTTTTCTGTTTAATTTGATAAAAAATCTATACAATCAGTAACGAGTAAAGTAATCTGTTATCTAAAATCATTTAATAATCGTTAAAAATTAGTTTCTAAAGAACCAAAGCACATATTATTATAAATAATTACTAGATATAGGTATATAAGTTAGTATACTTTGATTATTTACTCTTAGTACCTATGTAAACTAAGGTCACTTCAGTTCTGTTCAATGTACAAAAGCTTCATAAATATTATATTTATTTATTTAAAAATTAAATATATCTCATCAATATTTCCTTGTAATACATCTTATTTTCAACATATTATTATAAATTAAACCCGACTAATATTGTGTATTAAAAATTTACTTATTAATGTTCGTGACGTTTAGTGCATATGTACTCTTTCACGCAACAACGGCTAATCCTATCAGGATGACATTATACGCAAAGATAGTTTGCATAGTCTATTATCCGAATATTACAAGATAAGATAATTATTAAATACAAAAGATATTTATTCAATAAGTTCAAAGATTCTTGACCGATTTTATTAGTATGATAGATTTATCTCCGGGGAACGAGATAATAACTTCAAAATACATATCTGAAAGAAATTAAAGACCAAAATACGTTCGCAAACGGCAATACAATTCAAACCACAAAAGAATTGACAAAGCATAATATGTAGGTATATGAAATCATTATTTTTGATCATCATCATGCTTGTACATTATAATACCAATATCTCCTGCAAAGTTCGATCGGGAATCGAACCCAGGACTATCTGCTCGTATGTTCGAAACCAATAAGACAAGAGCCTTAAGTTCTCAATAAATAGGCATAGACTATAATTAGATACCATAGAAAGCAGATTTTCCCATTACTTACGTTTCTATCTATTGTCTAAGATTTACACATATAGACCGCATAGATTAATTATACAGAACTGTCAATTACTTTTGTAAAGAATAAAAACTACATAAGAATGAATTTTCCTAATTCCGACAGAAAATTTTCTTTAGAAATATAAAAATATTAACGTACCAACATTAAATTATATGTAGAATTAATTGGTTTTTAAACATTTGTATTAAAGTTTTTGTAATGGTGCATTTAGACCAAACAAAACAGAGAGCAAACAAAGCAAGAGCAATATTTAGTGGACTTTTAGTGTAAAGGAAAACTCGTATTCAGTGTTGTTCAGTATAAGAACATTGTATAGAATCCTTTCGAACGCACTAAGAACAACGAAATAATGCTCTACACCTGTTTACACGTAAATAATTTGACATAGAGAGGTTAAAATGAGCATTCGCTCGTTAGATGTAAATGCACCATTAGACCACTAATACAAGCGGTGACGGAAAACTTTGTAATGAAATCGGCCTGTGATAAAGCCAAAATCTTTTAACTTTTACTAAATAGAAATCTTCTCTTCTAATTTTGAAAACCACAATTTTTAATGAAGCCTTAAATAATATACACTAGCCACTTTTATTTAGAAATAATAATAATACATTTCTTGACTATTTATGTAGATAATAATTGGTTCCGATACAAAAAGATGATCAAGAATCATGATGAGAAAAAAGTTAAACGTCAAAATTAATATCGATTATCAGCAACATCTACAATTAACCTAATCTATGCTAGTCTATATTTCTTAGCGCTGAAACGTAAAAAACATGACGTCATAATTACATATCACTTTTCTGAATGATCTCTGTCTGTCTGTACATTGAAGGTTTTAGGGTTCCTTAGGTAGATCTATGAAACGCTAATTAATATAGTTTTTTTTTTACTTCATAAGTAAGCAATACCAAATAATATATACAATTCATATATTTAATATTAATAGGTATAGAGATATTTATCTAGTATATTTTAAGTATTAAGAGCATAAATTTTTATTTAAACAATCAAAGTACGAGCAAACCTGTATGCAAAAGCTAGTCAAGTAAAGTAACTGTGGGGCGAAAAGTGTATTTAATAATAAATATTAAAGTTAAGTCTCTCATAACGAGTGTTATAATTGTTGTATATTATGTGAACCGTGATAGCAGAACAGAGAAAGGAATGGAATAGCTGTTGAAAAAATAAAGCATTTTGAAAATATAGGAAAAGCTCTATTATTTTCATTTCATAGCTTATTGCAATATAGAGCCAAAGATGTTTTCTTTTAAATTCAATAATATGATTAGACAATTCATTAAACTATTTCTGCTAGATAATAAAATGCGACAATTTAAGCAAGGACGGATATTCTAAAAGAATAAAATCAGATGCTGCACCAAATATCTCATATTTACAACGTTTTAGTTAGAAATTAAAATCTTAACGAATTTTAAAAGTCACCGATATCTCCATGATCATAATCGCTGCAAAATACTCGACGAGATAAACAATATTATATTAAATTAATGGTATTAAAATCCACAATTGTTTCATTCCTACTTCACATGTAAAATGCCATTTAATTGTGAAATCATATTTGGCATTTTAATTTTTGTGGTATTTTATTCATCCAAATTTTCAACTATAAGAAAAAAAATCTAAAATCTACTCCACTCCTTTACTATCCTAGCTTATAGGGCGCTCTAGTATAAGCGGAAACGTTGACATTTCGTACTAGAGTTATGCAGTTCGATTCCGTTTATCGCGCAAAAAACAGGTGCCAGTAAAGGTCAGATGTGTTCGACCTGCGCACGCGCAACCAACGTCTAACTAGTTCTAATACTTAAATACAACTTCAACGGTTTTCTAGATCATTTTTATAGTGGTTATGATTATTTATCTTGGTGTAATATGAATTATGGATTATAAATTTGCTTTAAATACAATGTTGCGCTTGCGCATATATTATTTTTCTATGATAAAAGCTAAGCCTTGTAATATTAGAAATTCTACAGTTTTTGGGAATAGTGGCGTGAATGTTCAAATGGTCTTTCGAATAACAAGTACTAATGCCATTATTTACCACTTGTTTGTTTTTTAGGGAGCTAAAAACGCATAGACTACATTTTTAGCAGGTATCAAACAGCACACACTTCTCTGCTGGAAGCGGTGAAGGAAAACTTCGTGAGGAAACCAGCATGTCCGACGTCAAAAGTTCGACGTCTTCTGCCAAACCACACTTGGCCAGCAAGATCGAGTAGACGCCCGGGTCCTGTAATGGGAACATAATATATTATAACCTATGACGTTAATAATCACACAGCTTATTTCGTTATTTGTGAACTTGCAAATAAAGATACTGCTTCATGAACTGTCTTTATTTATTTTCCATGTATGTTTTCCTCCCTTAATTAGCTCTAGGCAAAAAGGCATAAATTATTTGTCACTGAAAAACAACCATACATATCATGATATATGTACGTGTTTACCTTTTTATATTTAGTGATATACACACGCAACAACATCTCAATCCCTACGCATACATGACATAGCCCACCGGTTGGGTAATCGTGGCGGAAACCTAACACATATTCCCTTAAATGAACTTATTTAAATACCTAATATCTTAAGGTGTTCACCACATTGTGACTAACTGTTGTCTTGCGAGTTAATAGTTATTTATCGTTATCACTACATAGTATAAAACAAAGTCGCTTTCTCTGTCCCTATGTCCCTATGCATGCTTAAATCTTTAAAACTACACAACAGACTGCGTTTTTTTTAATAGATAGAGTGTTAATGCGTTTTTTTAATAGATAGAGTGATTCAAGAGGAAGGTTTTAGTATAAATTTTAGGTTTTAGACAAAGTGGGCGAAGCCGCGGGAGGAAAACTAGTATTGAATAAAGCCTGAAGGTAACATAACGGTTAAGAAAACAGAATAAGACTAGTGACTTACTAAATGAATTGTTAGTTAGGTTAGGTTGTTAGTTAGTTAGGCCTCGTTTGTGTGTAGAGTTAATAGTAGAGTAAGTAGTATTAAAGCAAAGTTTTATCTACACTGTAGAGTTATAGTAGGATTCAAGAGGAAGGTTGTATTATATATTTTATAAGGTTTTAGATAAAGCGGGCGAAGACGCGGGTGGAAAGCTAGTATTGAATAAAGCCTGAAGGTAAAATTACGATTAAGAAAACGATATAAATATGGTGATTTACCATATCAATTGTTAAGTTAGGTAGCCTCGTTTGCGTGTTGTATTGAGTGAATACTCTACACTCTACAGTAAGTAGTATTTCAGCAAAGTTTAATCTACACTGAAGCTACGTACACTTGAGTAAGACTTTTTTACGAAACACATTGAATATTATATTTACAAATTAATATTAATCCATACTAATATTATAAATGCGAAAGTAACTCTGTCTGTCTGTCTGTTACTCAATCACGCCTAAACTACTGAACCAATTTGCAGGGAATTTGGTGTGGAGATATTTTGATACCCGAGAAAGGACATAGGCTACCTTTTATTGCGAAATATGTACCACGGGCGAAGCCGGGGCGGACCTCTAGTTTATAATATACGGTGGTGGTCTGAACTCACATAGGAGTCCTGTGTAACATAATGGTCTGAAGATGCTGATGATAATTACGGTAATTAGTAATTACCATTCTTCAAAGCTCTACATGTATCTAGTTTCATCAAAATCATTATCAACAAATGTTAAAGTGACTATTTCCCTAAGCTTTAAATAACGATAGCAATTACTAAAATTCAATTTAACACCTACCTATTTTACAAAATGATTCGTTATTTGTTGTATAAATAGAATGTTTTATAAATAGAAACAATATCGCAGTAGATCGCAACATTTGTTCGTTACAATAGTACTGTGCATTTACATCAAACGAGCGAATGCTAATTCTAACCCCACTATGTCAAATTGTTTTAGTGTAAACAGGCGTAGAGCATTCTTTCGTTATTCATAGTTTTTTCGAAAATATTCTATGCAATGTTCTAATACTGAACAACACTGGATACGAGTTTTCGTTTACGCTAAAAGATCATGAATGAATGCTCTTGCTCTAGCCTTAGCTCTATGTTCGTTCGATGTAAATGAACCGTTACACTACAATGTAGCGGCACCTTTACCAATTACTATCATTGTATCCAAGCCAGACTACGTGACTTAGATAAGTCGTTTTAGTATCACGCAGTGTATGAATAATATTATGGCTAAAGGAAGTTATATGCAAACAAGAATTAGTTATATTTAAATATTAATTTGCATTATTGCTAATTGAATCTATGTAAAGTAGAGCAGTATGTACGTAGATTTAATTATGTTACTTATATAATATTACTGCTGTTAAAGTTTATATGAGATGGATGAATTCTCTTTCGCAAAAAATGGCCAATTCTGATTGCGTGAAACTACTGCGTGAAATTTTGAAAAGAAAAAGATACTGCTAGACTTAAGTCTAGTCACAATAAATCAATTTTCTGAAATATTCAGAGTTACACGGATAATTTAAATTCATTAATATTATTTAATCTTATTTTTTAATACAGTTTTTCGTATATTAAAATATCTGTGTTATGCGATTTATTCATTACATTTTATGATCCAAGTCCAAGCCATAACTAGACATAATTCGATAATTATCATCACAATCGATTCCCGAGTAACAGACGTACAAACTCACACATCAATCGTACCGCCTGTTAATCGAAACACAATTACAATGCTAGTTATATAAAAGACCTAATTGTACATAGCGAAAGTTGGGTGCCGTGTGAAACTATAGTTTTTCCCTATTGTATATGTGTGGGAACGGCGGGTAACAGCTCAAACTGTTTATATTGAAAAACGTTAATGATAGCGGTAAATCTTGCATGAAAACTATATTTCTTAATTAACGTACGATTTAAGAATAGAGCCCTTACACTCGCGTGAAAATGATGTGTGAAATTATGAGATTATTTATGTTTGGGAATTGTGGAAGAAGTGGGATTGTGGCCAAACCTCTGCCTATTGTTAATAAAAAAAATAAAAAAAAAAGTGGAGACCGGCTACTCACATACCTGCAGCAGGGGCAATATTGAAATTGGACGCTCAATTGGCTCCTTAATTGTGATGTGTATAGGCAAGCAGGGGCACTTTAGAGAACAATTGAAATTGCTCCAACCGCCGTCCAACCAAGATTGTACCAATATCGCCCCTGCGGCAGATATGTAGGTCTAAACTTAAGTACTTACGAGTGAAAGAATGTACAAAATGTATGGCACTTTTTAATTAATTTGCATGTAAATTGTAGATGAAATAGAGTTAAGTTTTTATGGGAATGCGTTCTTAATCGTCGTAAGGGAATGTACTGGAATGAGGTAAATGAATGGAGTCTACCATTAAAAAGCTCTACTTAATTATACATTAAGGTATTGGCTCTACTATAATAAAACTCTACTATGTTATCGATCTTGTATGAGATCCAAAGAGAATGAATTCTAATTTCTATTACTAGTACATAATTAAAGTACTAAGCACGTATTAATTTTAATAAGAAAGAATCAGTTTAAGTAACTTTTTTTTTATGGTAGAAGAAGACAAACGAGCCGACGCCTTGCCTGATGGTAAGCTAAGTGCGCCGCCCATAGACTACCGTAACTGGGTTACGGGTGTTGCCTACTGGTAAAGGGAGACATAACTATAAAACTATTACGTATAGACGTAACTATTACGTATAAAATTCAAAACAGATTTGGTTTCAAATTAAAAAGAAAATAAGAAATTATTTCTCATCATCCTATGACATTGTAGAGTCACATCAAACAGACTTGCTATGCTTAGGGTTATAATATACCGGCCAAGCAAGGAATATGGTACCAAGATGTCGAATTTAAGAACTATTAAATTAGTTTCCTGTACCGACCTGAACAGTGATGATAAGATTAATGCTCAGATCATTTTTTATTCTTATTTTTTATGATTTTTTGTAGCGCTTCTCTGGACTTACAGCTGTAAGTCGGATGACTTTGAACCACCATTATTCATACAAATGCAAAAAGAATAAGGGCCGATTTTTCAATGCTTGAATAAAACTTATCCGTCCAATAAAGTATTACACGATAATATTATAATGTCACGTAAACTGTCAAATACGGGCAATTAGAATACATTCTTAAAATGGTAGTTATACACGTTATTCGACGAATAAGTTTTACACCGTTGGTACACCGTACAATTACTTTTAGTTATCATAATTGATGATCGGTTGCCTTTTAGTTCAACTAATTTTATGCATCCCATCTTATTAAAAGAATAGGTACCATATTGGGCAAATCGCACTAGAAATTAATTTAGTAGTTTTTTCGCATTTACATATATAAATGAAATTTGTATGTATGTCCTTCATAGAATCGTACACTACGCATTTGATCATATTGCATATTTAGCAAAGTGCAAGAGTCTACGAAGTTTTCTGAGTACAATCTTCGACAGTGTACCATAGGCGAAACCGTGGTCAACAGCTGGTACTGATTAACCTTTTTAAAACTATCAAAATATAAATTTAATTCTATGCTAATATTATAAAGCTGAAGAGTTTGTTTGTTTGATGGCAGCGCTAATCTCAAGAACCACGGGTCCGATTTGAAAAATTAGTTCACTGCTAGATAGTCCATTTATCAAGGTAAGCTATGGGTCATCCTATACTAATATTATAAATGCGAAAGTTTGTGCCTATGGATGGATGGATGTTTGTTACTCTTTCACGCAAATACTACTGAACCGATTACAATGAAATTTGTTATGTAATTAGCTGAAGACCGAGAATCCAGTATTTTATATTTAAATAGATGCAACATAGGTATTATTTCAATGCAAGTCGATTAACCAACAGCTATATTTTGTAAGTTTAATGTGCTATAGAAAAGCGATTATAGGCTAATAAGATCACTTATAATTATATTAGAATGTACCTAACTAAAATAGTTAAACTTTGTGTCAATCACGAGAAATTGCGCTTAACTAAATCCTGACCACATCATGTCATCCCTTTCGCTCATTAGCAGTAAAGAAGGACGAAGCTCTTTCTATAATCCTTTCTTAAACAATAACCAGTATAAGTTGACTCCTGAGATTATAAGCAAATCTCAAATGTCATATTGGTTATAAGAACAGGTGAAGGATTGAGAGATCTAAGTAAAATGGTCGGTGCTGTTGTTGTCTCGGTCGTTGGAACGTATGTGATGAAATGTTTTGTGAGGACGCCCTTTTTGCGCATAGTCTGGCTAGGCGGCATATTTCTTAAGAACAGCGGTGGGAATGGAGACGCTTTCTGATTTTATAACTGCTGTATGAGTATTGATTTCTTACTCGTAGCTATAGCAAATGGGAGGGTAGAGAATTATCCTTATTGATATTAATAATTGATAATTAATGTAATTCCGTAAACCTAACAATCTTCTCTGGTAATGTTGATAAAATCAGTTAGTACCGTACATTTATTTAAGAGCCGATTTTTCAATGCTTGGATAAAACTTATCCGTCCAATAAAGTATTACACGATAATATTAAAATGTCACGTAAACTGTCAAATACGGGCAATTAGAATACGTTTTTAAAATGGTAGTTTTATACATTATTAGACGAATAAGTTTTATCCAAGCATTGAAAAATCGGCCCTTAAACACTTAAATAGTTCATTGAACAAAATGTTAAACAACAAAAATAAGAAAAAACTGACATGTTGTTCACATAAATAACATTGCTTAGACGATAGTGTTGATTTTCAATAAATGCATAAAAAAATAAAAGCTTTCGAAATCTGTTTCAACAAATAAGAAACACGGTTAACAAATAAAAAACACTAAACTAGAAATATATTACTATCTACATATTATATTGTCACTAAATTATTAACTACGAACAAGAATAATTGTTAACAAATAATATTATAATTGAATTCGATTCCACACATTTCGCTATTCCGGGCAGATGACAGGCGGCATTGCGCGGTCAGTTTTTGCGCGTCATCCGAACTGGACGTTCCAAGTTCAAATTTGAAAATTGGAACTCGAAGAGTTCGATATTTGAAATTTTAAATTTAGCATAAAATGCAAGCGTTCAAGAATTTCACGAGCGAGGGCTCTGATTGCTTATTAATAAACGGTTTTTGTACGCCATTTTCGTCTCCTAAACCTAATTAATAAATAAAATTTAATGAGTTGATGTAATATTGTGATAGTATTTGGAAGCGATGCTTAGGATAAACATGGTTTTAGGAGTTCAGGGAATAGGTACATGCGGCCATATTTGATTCTAAAACAAAATATTGCTAACAGTTTTGTTTTGTTCAGTTTATTCTCTTAAGTCTTACTAATTCTACTATGGTACCTATTAATATAGGTACCATAGTAGAATTAATATAGGTACCATAGTAGAATTAGTATCATGTAAGCATTACTGTTGAGGTTTGATCTTTCAACTAGAGTTGTAAGAGCCGTAGCAGAGCACAGCAAGCTAATTGACTCCCTGCCTATAAACAAAATCGATTAGTCAAGGGGAGAGAAGGAAATGATAGATTGTACCTATGAATATTACCTATTTTATAAAGACATTGCTTTAAAACATTTTAAAAGCAACTGATAAAAATTGTAGAACATTTTATAAAAGTTATAAATTTAAAATGTTACCTATTCTTTCAAAATGAAGATGATGAAGTAAAACCGGGGAGAAACCAGTATGTCTGAATTAAAAAAATATTAGATGTGTGATCTGTACTTGGTTAGTCTGGTGAATTACAAGAGAACAATGTGATAGATGCAGAGGTGGTTCAGTGGTGCGACCTCGGACTTCAATTCGTAGGTATATAGTTCGGGGTTCGAGTCCAGGAAAGGAAATAAATAGATTTTTCCATTTATCTGCGCATGTTATAACATCACCACTGCTTGAACGGTGAAGGAAAAGATCGTATGGAAACTGACATGTCGAATAATCAAAAGTTCGACGACATGTGACATACGCCAACCCGCACATGGCCAGCACGGTGGAGCCTGATCCCTGAAGGGAGGCCCATCAGTGGGGACGTATATTATGGGCTGATGATGATGAATATGATAGAACTTGTATAGATGATCATATTTTCACAGAAGCACAGAATGCTTAATATAATTAATAATATTTTTTTGAATGTTGAATAGCTAACGCTAACAGAGGGATATAAACACTATTGAAATAAAAAGGTAAAGAGATGTATTATGATATTATTCAGAATTAAGACAATATCGTATATTTTTCAATTAGAATTAATAAGAAAAGACCGACAGCACGTGTCTTGAAATGGTTATATGCCACAGTTACCTATATGCTAATTGCTAACACCGTTACCTTCCTAGCAACATGATTCTATGGAAAAATGTTTATAGATTTGATAGCATTTATTTTAACTTAATTATCTGAAGTTGAATGTAACAACTACAAAGTAATACGGTCTATTAGTTGGTAGTCACGTAATAACAAATAGTTTACAGTACCTACTTTTTCCGGTAAAAAAATTTTAGCCGCGAGATTTGGCCTTTTTACAGGATGTTTTTGATGGCATACTTTTTCAAATTTTTTTTCGGCTGTGAGGCACGAGGTCCCTAGGCTGCGAGGCTGTGAGGCTGCGAGACAATGCTTCCGCTCCTTCTGATTATAGCATGGCGCAAAAATCTAAATGATGAGACGTTTTTGCATAAAACCCATAAATTCTCACAAATTGTACAACATAGTAGATCAAGTAATATAGCAAGATATCCATACTTGTACTTATAAAAACTTTTGAAATAAAAGCCAACACCAATAAAAATGCATTCTTATTAACACTTACTAAAGGGTGAATTTTAATGGAATCCGTTACAAAATGCCATAAGGAGTGTTAGTGACATCCAAAACGTAACCGCGCGTAACGACGCTTTACCTCGCTAATCGAATCAATGGAGCGTGCGCAAGCGCAGCAATAAGTTTTCATATATGAATAGACATTACGGTTCAGTGGTGGATGTTTTTTGTCGGGTTCGAAGCCTGATAGACGTAAATGTAACAACATAAATTAAAAGATTTATTACTATAAGTTGCTAGGTTAAAATGACGATTAGTAGGTACCTAGTAAAATAAAAGTCCTTTGTAATACTAGCTTTTCGCCCGCAGATTTGCCCGCGTAGTCAAAAGAAAACACGCATAGTTCAAACTATTCTATCTGTTAATCCAAGTTACCCTGAGTGTGACCCAAATTTCATGAAAATCGGTTCAACAGTTTTTTTGCGTGATGCAAGTAGGTAACAAACATAAAAACTTTCGCTTTTATAATATTAGTACCTAGATTTATTTTAAGTTTCAAAGTTAATATAGAATTCTTTATCTATATGAGTTGTTTTAAGTTCAGGTACCTACAATGGCACCTATTGACCCTGCGGCAGGTACGTGAGTAGCCAGCTTTAGTAAATTAGGCTTATGTCTCCATGTATTTTATGATGAAGTTTTGACGTGACAACGTCTTATAATTCGATAGAGCTGGCTGTACGCACGAAAAAACATGACTCATGCGGCGTTACCTCGCTCTGAGGCGTTCCATGTAAGGCTTGAAGTGCAAGCGAGAGTGCGGAACGAGCGACAAAGGAGCACAATCGGACGTTGTCACGTTCAACAGCTATCGTCAGTAAAACGACTTTACAGACAACCAATTTTTTTTTATCCTTATTGACAAATTAGAAGATACACGACAGATTTAAGTTAAGTACCTATAAATTAAATCTAGTGTAGAACAACCTTTTTATATTATATTTTTCAATTACTGTTTATGAAATCAGCTATCTGTTCGATTGTAAGAATCGCTCTATCTATTTCAGAGCTTAACCGAAAGTCAAAATATACAAACGAACATACGCATAATATATTATTATTATATTTTTTTTAATGATACCCTTTATAAAGCAAATAAAAAGCAGTTATTTTGATATTACAATCAAGATTTACCTACGTACATATTTATAGGCTTTTTATCTTTTCATCAGTCGAGCGAAGCTGCGTACTAACGCTAGTATATTTTATTATAATATTACGGAAATATAACATACTTAAATTATCACGCAGTAACTATTATTACCAAGAAAACTTCACGTTTACAAAATATCTGTAGAATTTGATATTTTTTGTTTTATGGCATTCAAATATATATAAAATATCTGTAGTTAAGGATATATATTTGGGTAGTAAATTTAAATATCTATGAAGTTATCTTTTTATACGTATTTGAGTTTTTCTGACACGTGGGTATCCCAATAATACATAAATCGATGATTTCCTATTACCATGTAGATTTGCTTATTTTATTACAAATCTTGCAGTTAAATGAGTAAAAAATGTGGAATGAAAATGAGGGCCTTAATGGTGAACTAGCAAATTTTTACCATCCTAGTTTAAGTGGTAATCTCATAGTAATAACATGAGCATATCCTTAATTAAAAAAAAATACATTGAATTTCAAAATTATTCTTGACAGAATGTTATAGTCTATCCATGATTCTAAAAAAAATTAGTTTCAATTCATCTTAAAACAGAATATGACTTTCCATCAGACTGAATATGAGTTTTCAGGAACGTGTAAAAGAGCTTTAATTTTTTTTCATTACATACTTTCGTTATACGTTTTCGTAACATTTTCTTACATTTGGTGGTTCTACGCTTATTTGTATAATAATAGAAACTGGAAATCCAAGGTTACAACCGCTTAAAATTAAGCTGACAAAATATAAGGAAATGTTTTAGTTACTTTTATAGAACTTATTGCTTTCATACAATTTGAATGATTGGTATAGATATATAGATGTAAGAACACTCTGGTGGCAACATGCTCTAAGGTAGAGCAAGCTACAGAGAACAAACTCTACATAATATAGAGTGCAAAGTATAAATAAAGAGTAAATTCTATGTGTAGAAAGCAAACTCTACAAAAATAGAGCAAACTGAAAAAAGAGCATACTCTTTAAATATAGAAATAACTCTTTAAACAAGGATATGAGTGGTGCTGATTCGATAGAGCTAAGCCCTTGCACTGACCTGTATAAATTTTCCTTCTGAATGTATGAAGCAGATTTCAATGGTTCTAACTTCAATGAATTCATTCGATTGAGGATTCGTCACTGAGCTTTCGTTATGTAAAATTAATAGATAAAACACATGATTGGTCATCCAGATGGAACAGTCGAACTGTTCATCTGGATGACCAACATGTCATGTCATGCAAAAGAAATGGGCTCATGACGATCATGCTGATTTATTATTTATTAAGTAATTTGTTGATTATAATTGATCAGGGCCACTAACAATTTTAATTCATAATTACAAATAAAGTAGATACCTATAAATATTTTTTGGAAGCGGGAATGGGATAGGCTTATGAACACTAAATAGGACATATCGAATATCGTTGTTTATTGTGGCTACTTAAATCTTCACCAAATTTATCGATGACGACGAAATATATTATAACGTTTCTAACCGACGTCATTTGTCGATAATGTTAAAAAGTTATGTGAATTGCCATGTTGCATAAGTGACAAAAAAATCAAATAATGCATGTTTATACAGTTCACGTCTAGGCTCTAGCCTGTGTATAGAGCACGAAACACATGAACATCTTTTACCTATCGTGTAGGTAAACCGATCTAAAAGATCATGCTCCCACCATCATCAGCCCATATATAGGTACTATCCCACTGCTGGGACACGGGCCTCCTATGAGGGTACAGCCGTACAGGCCATAATTCACCACGCTGGCCAAGTGGCGGGTTGGCGGGTTGTCGTCGAGCTTTTTGATTTTTCGACATGTCGGTTTCCTCAGGATGTTTTTCTTCACCGATCAAGCAGTGTTAGAAAAAAATTGCAGATAAATTGAAAAATATTTTTTTTACTGCTAGTGGTGCTTATGGATTTATTTAGTGCTAGCCTGGACTCGATCCCCTAACTTATCGATTTGAAGTCCGAGGTCCTCACCATTGAAGACTGAAGTTACTGCTATTTTAGTAGTAGTTTGGAAAAAAAAGAAATTATCATAGGTAGGTATATAATAATTTCAATAAAGAAAATATTAGATATATAACGTAATCAAATTATACAGTAGATATATTAAAGTTTGTAAGTTACAAAACAATACACAGTGAGTAGTGACAGACGAATAATTATTATAATAATTTGCTTGTATGAATTAAGGGAATAATGAAAAATCTGTTCGCGTTACTGAGATATTTAATAAAATAATTGGCAGCTCAGTGAATGATAACGGATGAATATAAATTGATGCGGTTTGAACATTTTAACGATTACAAAAGTTCAATTACCTACGTTTAAGGATTTTGTTTGTGTCGATGTTTTTGAAGTTTTATTAATAGGTAGAGTTCACTGTTAATAAAATAAATACCATAATTCATTGTTTTTTAAATGTATAATTCTATCAATAAAATCTTAGCTTAACCATTTGCGATTAAAAAAACGTAAGACAATGCACTCTACGCAAAAAGCCGCTCACATACAAACTATATAACATAATATATACTATATGTCATATACAGACCACACCCACACTACCACGCCCACATGGCGGCCTTCTATCTCTGTCTGCCATGCACAAAAGCCTATATCCATCTCTCACGAATGCATGCCGCCCACGATATTTCGAGTCATGGTTTTTAGTAATCAGTGGACCCTTGTGCGGGGTTGTCGCGTCGCACGGCGGAAAAAACGCGATAAAAAATTCAAATACCGGTTTTTTTCGTCGGTTTTTATCTGATATCAATGATAACACGATAGTGTTAATCTTTTAGTGTTTAGCGGTTTTTTGACTGGTGTTTTGTCGACTGTGTTATTAGTGGTGCAGTGATAGTGATGTGTTTTTGTGGAGGTAAATATCGATATGCGGATTTTTTGCTGGCTATCGAATAGGTTGGCTTGGTACATACCTATTAAATACATCGATTAAATATAAGAAAATGCTTTTTGTAATTGAGCTGGAGGCTCTACCTAGAGTTAATAAACTTTAATATGCCTTTAAAGCAAATATTTAAAACAATACAACAATTATCTACGAACTAACTATTAGTACATTAAAGCTTCTGTTTTATTTAATACGAGTTACGACGTAATAAATAATAATATAGCATCTTGGATAAAATGAATCGTTAGCAAGTTATGTAGTAAATCTTTAAAAAATCTTTAAATTGTAAAGCATATACTTGCACATAAATTTGTAGTAGGTAGAGATACGTATCCATTTTCTAAGTGCATTGCTAAAGCTTAAAACAAATACGTGTAGAGTCAGTACATGTAGAGTATAGAGTTGACTTGCAAAAACTTGAACACTTGAAAAAAAGTAAAGTATAGAGTCAATTTTATTTACAACATCATAAACCACTTTTTACTGTACCTGTCATATTTGAAAGTGTCATTACCTACCAGTATTTAAGGATTTTAAAAATCAAGCAAGCATAGGTTCTTATAAAAGTTTAAATCGAGATAGAAACAGCAAAGTTTCCACCAAAGTACACGAAAGCTCTACAATGGTCAATGGGTATATCTTGACACAGACAAGAGTATCACTATATATGTATAAAACAAAGTCGCTTTCTCTGTCCCTATGTCCCTATGTATGCTTAAATGAGTTAAATCTTTAAAACTACGCAACGGATTTTGATGCGGTTTTTTTAATAGATAGAGTGAGGAAGATTTTTGTATATAATTTATTATGTTTATATGATAGAAAAGTGAAGAAATATTTAATTAATAATAAATAAAGATTTAAAAAATATGTCTTACTAGCTGCGCCCCGCGGTTTCACCTGCGTTGCTCCGCGCCTGTTGGTCTTTGTGTGATGATATATAGCTCAATAATAGCCTTCCTCGATAAATGGGTTATCTAATACTGAAAAAAATTTTCAAATCGGACCAGTAGTTCCTGAGATAAGCGCGTTCAAAGAAACAAACAAACAAACTCTTCAGCTTTATAATATTAATTAAAGTACCTATACCTATAGGTAGATACAGACCTGCCTATGTCGCTACGAAATGTACCGGTGCAAGTGCTACTCGTACCTGGGTATATTTTAATATACTAACAAGATGCATAAAAAGATTTGTTTCTAAAAATATGTCCAATATTATTCATTACTTCCCCGCGGTTTCACCCGCATTGCTCCGCTCCTGTTAGCCTTAGCGTAGCCTATAGCCTTCCTCGATAAATAGGCTATCTAAAACAGAAAGAATTTTTCAAATCGGACCGAGATTAGCGCGTTCAAACAAACAAACTCTTCAGCTTTATAATATTAGTATAGATTCGTAACTTTATCCGTTCTAAAGGCAGGTGCTGTAAATAAGCACTGATAATATCTACTATTTTAAAATATTATACTTAAAACATTAAGTTATAAGTTATCACACCTACATACTGTATTCCCTCTGCAGGTATAGTCGATAGAGTCTTCCTTAGAGGACTTAGGCCATAATCCACCACTCTAAGCGGGTTGATATAAATTCTTTTGGTCTTTTTTTTATAGGTACAAGCATGATAAAATTCATTTATTTCTAATAATTTTTATTTTCGTATTAGTATAGGTAGATAATAAAAAGTGCGTTCTTATTACAATAGTTTTGTTGCAAAGCCCGACGCAAAATTCATCGTTTCATTTTATTTAAAAGTGTTTTTTTTAATATTGTATGCTATTTGTTTTTTATTTAAGTTCTATTCTATAGCATAACTTCGTGTATGAATGATTATTATTTTTCGTAATATTATCTATCGAGCCAATATTTTATGATATGTGCTATTTTAATTGTGACTATACAAAATATAAAAAAAATATCGGCTCTACCTACGCTGTGTTATCTACACTTCATAAATTTAATTTACTTATTCCTTACTGACCTCAGATAATTTATATTTAGTAGGAACTCTGTCTTATAAAAAGGCTCAGGCAACATAGCTGTAAATTAAAACCTTACAAAAAATAATAAACAAAATGAAAAATGAAAAATAATTAAACTAATAACTTGATTAACATCGTAACTGGAGTATTTAAAATTGTGTAAAAAACTAAACGTTTTTAAAATTAGTTACTATATGATTACGGTTAGTACCTATACTTAATTAATTATTAATTTGTTATTTAATTCGATACAATATTTTTTTACATGACTTATTGAATTTATTTTTTGACTGACCGGTTGGCTTGGTTGGTAGTGGCCCTGCCTTCCAAGCCAGAGGTCGTGGGTTCGATTCCCACCCGGGGCAAATATTTGTGTGATGAACATAGATGTTTGCTTTGTGTCTGGGTGGTAATTATTATCTATATTTAATGTATTTATTTAAAATTATATAATATGTAGGTATGTTTATCAGCCATCGTTTCCATAACACAAGCGAAAGCTTAGTATGGAGTCAGATCGTGCCGTGTGTGAAAATTGTCCTGAAATTTATATTTATTTATTACAAAAAAACGTATTTAAATCATATACAACGAAAAATCATTTTATTTACATTTTTGGTGGATTTCATATGTAATCTTTTCTTTTACCTACTATAGTGCGAAAATCTGTTTGTCTGAGCTATTACGGCTAAACCGGTGCATTGATTTGGATGAAATTTGAAGTGAAAATAGTAACGCAAGAATACTAACCCGGTCAAATTAGGCCAAAAAAGAACAGTAAAGTTACATTAATTACCATCAAGCTGATAGTTAGAAAAATTGTTTAAAACATAATAAAAAAGAAAATTTGAGAGTTCCCCATCATTCCGGTACTAGGTCAAAGATTGAGGTTTTTCTCTAGGTAATTCTAAGGGGTTGAGATAAGTGGATGAAAGCTTTTGGTTGTGGATATGACCGATGGTAGACTGAACAACATATTATAATATTTAAATCTATACTAATATTATAAAGCTGAAGAGTTTGTTTGTTTGTTTGAACGCGCTAATCTCGGGAACTACTGGTCCGATTTGAAAAATTCTTTCGGTGTTATATAGCTCATTTATCGAGGAAGGCTATAGGGTATATATCATCACGCCACGACCAACAGGAGTGGAGCCACGGGTGTGAAACTGCGCGGAGCAGCTAGTATTGTATATAGTGTGACGGAACATTCAACGCATTGTAGTAAACCCCATGCAATAGGCCTTGGTCATCTTACACGATAAAAATACTAACTATATGTATTTACGAATGCTATGTATAGTATTGTGTTCTATATAAGTAAAATAGGTAACTTTTAACGATACTTCTCTGTCTAAATGTAAGGCCCAGTTTCATCAAGCTCTGTTAGTTAGTTTAACACGCTGTTAACTCTTTTAACGGGACATCAATGTAAGGGAGTGTCCCACCATGACCTAATCGAGGATTAGTTTCCTTAACACGGCATTATATTTAACCCGTGGCATAGAGGCTCTTTAAATTTTTAACAAGCGATTAGAAAAAATGATTTGAAGTTTTCTTGCTGTCAAGATGGACTCTGCATACTATTTTATTTTTGTAAATGAAGATGTGTTGGATGATTTGTATAATTTGGTTTATATAGTGCGACCGCGACGGCCCAGAATTTATAAAGACGTCGTCATTGTTTCGAAGAATATGATGATGTTGATTTAAGTACAAGATTTCGTTTATCAAAACAATCGGTTTTGGAAGTATTGCAATTAATTGAAGATAAACTCGAATAACCGTCGGATCTGTAAGTAAAACTATCTCGTGAGGTAATATTTATATTTATGTGCATAAAGGTTCCTTCCTACATACTGTATTATTTTCAATTAAACCATAATAATCCTGTGAGTCATGTCAAATCTAGTATTGAATACCAATATAGGTACTTAAAATGTAAACTTCACCACTACTCAGGTAAGGCTCAGGCCTCCTCATGATTATGAAATGTACTTATCTTAATTTTAAATTCTGTTTTAGGAATCTATCAGTTTCACCTACAGACCAACTGCTTATTGTAGTGCAGTGCAGTGATGGCTCAGTGGTGAAAAACATTGTGAGGGAACCGACATATCATAAGATAGCGTGGTGGATAATGACCTGATCCCTTACCGTGTTTAAGTTTAAGTTAGCACTACCAATCCCATGTCCCAGCAGTGAGAAAGTATATGGGCTGACGATGATGATGATCCTAATTTAATTTAAATGTGACATTGTTATAGAAATATGTAATTTTTCATGTTACCTAAATAAATAAAACTTGTGTTTTTATAAAACATTTTTATTGTACCCTTAGATTGTACCTATCAACATCATTCAATAAATAGGTTATAACAACTAGATACTAGGTTATTACAAACAAGAATTTACTATTAATTTACTTTAAATGTATCTTGCTGCTTTGTCTTTATTTTTCTTGTTTTAATTGCTCTTCTAGTATGAGATCTCTCGCACTTTCCTTCGGACTCCGAATTTTTTTTCGTAATTTCAACCTGATCCAGTTTACCTTCGACCAAGTGAAATTGAACCGCGATTTTTCTTCAACATTATTGTATTTATTCAACTCAAAATAAAATTAAAATAACACAAGAAAAATCACAACAAAACAATCTCCAAATAACATCAAACATTTGTAACCATGGTAACGACCAAATCTTTTGACATATAAACCAGCAAACGTAAAAGTTTCTACATGATTATTAAATTGTATACTGTGTTAGAACATTTCAATTTAGTCGAATTACCAAACATGACAGTTATTATACAACTAGAACAAATAGCCCCAACGTGCGAAACTATGGCATTGTCAACTATGACATTTTGTTTCGGGCGGTTTAAAATACGAATGAATGATTCGTGAGTCGCTCAGTTAATGGTCGATTTGATAATCGGCTGTTAGATTTCCTTCTTGGGACCTGTAGAGTTGACAACGATGTTAAAATACATGTTTAATTTGAAGCGCGATTAATAAATGTCTGATTTAGAAAATATTGGTGAAATTGGGTCAAGACTGTAACAAACACCAAAATTAATTTTTATTTATTCAAAGAGATGTCTTTAAGAAGCGTGCTGGCAAAAGGTAGAGATTTATCTTCTCTTATATATAAAAATGAATCTCAAAATGTGTTGGTAAGCGCATAACTCGAGAACGGCTGAACCGATTTCGATAATTCTTTTTTTATTATATTCCTTGAAGTACGACGATGGTTCGTATGTAGAGAAAACGTAAATATTATGTACCACGGGTGAAGCCGGGGCGGACCGCTAGTTTTCTTATAAAACTGATTTCATTTAAAAAACATAATCACATTCTTATATATTAACTTAGTCCTTCTTTTACTTTCAATTCAATTTTAAATTAGATTAAGTATCTTATGTATGAACTAGCTTTTCTCCCGCGGATTCGTCCGCGTTTTCAAGAAAAAATCCGCATGGTTCCCGTTTCCGTGAGATTTCCGGGATAAAAACTATCCTATGTGTTAATCCAAGTTACCGTCTATGTGCATGCTAAATTTTATTGTAATCGGTTCAGTAGTATTTGCGTGAAAGAAAGTGAAGTGTATATACACACAAACATCCATCTTCACAAACTTTCGCATTTATAATATTAAGTAGGGTTTTCATTCAATCTGAAAACTGAAATGTATCTAACTGTAATGTTTCTCGTATTCATTAATTAAATGATAAATGAATGAATTCTTGACATTCATCATGTGTATATTACCCTTTATGGATTTGTGCATGATCGGATCCGTGACTTAGTCGTTTTGTTCGTCACGCAAAAACTACGAGTGTTTGTGAAAATAACTATCGCACTGTAAATATAACTAAATAATTGGTATAGGTACGTAATAATTTAATAATTATATGATTTACATATTATTTAAATTTTGCTTGATGATTTTAAGGATCAAATACTACTCGACCTTAACCTAGGTATTAAAACATCTTAGCTATACCCAATTTATAAGCTCTTAAGAAAGGTATGTAAAAGTTTAAGCTACTCCTTAAAATATACCTACCTAGATTGCAAAATTTTTTATAGATTTTTCGTATATTAATCGGATCATACGGACATAGGTATTACAATTAAACGTAGGTATATCGTAACTTTTATTTAGACACTCACAAATTTATTTATTTATTCGAAGTGTTATTTGTATTGATTAGGATAAAAATACAATATACATTAGTCATATAACAAGGTACTGCTAATTCTTTATTCTGCGTTTATTTTTACACAAGTTACAACCGTATTGTGCAATATCTACACAATATATTATCTACATTTATGCATGTAGATAATATTATGAGGAAAAAATATTCATTTTTATTATAAAAGATTTAAATAATAAGTCACGGAACCCTCGCGTGTATTCGACTCGCTCTTTATAGCCAGTGTTCGATTGCTAAGAGTAACAAAATATATGAAAAAATACACTACGGATTATCTCAGTTGTTTTCGGCGACGCCGGTTAAAAATATATTATGATTGTTTAAAAACATGACGTACCTACATGGGAGTATACCTAATGACTCTATAGGTAGGTAAGTATTATATTTAAACTAGCGGTCCGCCCCGGCTTCGCCCGTGGTACATATGAAAAATAGATGTTGGCCGATTCTCAGACTTACCCGATATGCACAGAAAATTTCATGAGAATCGGTCCACCCGTTTCGGAGGAGTATGCAGACTAACATTGTGACACGAGAATTTTATATATAAGAATATTATTTTTCAAACATCACAATTGCTGAGCAATTAAAATCTTTAGGTACTATGTAAAAATGACAAAAAAAAAATTATTAGAAAACATATACGCACAGTCCTTGCTAGCTTTGAATTAAGCTTAACCGCTATAATTCAGAACCTTACTACAATGGTTACAAAAATAAAAAAACCGGCCAAGTGCGAGTCGGGCTCGCGCACAAAGGGTTCCGTAGCAGCAAATATAATAAATTACAGTTAAATCAACCTATCTCAAAAACTATAAGAGATACTTTGATCAAACCAAAAATCGTTGAAAGAGTTAATTAGCATGCATCACCTCTATTTTTTTTAGAATTTTATACCCCGTAGTTATAAAAATAGAGGGGGGGGGACATACTTTTTACGACTTTGAGAGCTGATATCTCAAAAACCGTTCACTTTAAGAAAAATGTTTTTTAGAAAACTTTATATCATTTTAAAAGACCTTTCCATTGATACCCCACACGGGTATGTACATCGAAAAAAAAAATTTCATCCCTCAGTTACATGTATGGGGGGCCCCACCCCCAATTCTTTTTTTTACTATTTAGTGTCATATTTTTGTAGCGGTTCATACAACACATATTCCCATCAAATTTCATCACTGTAGTACTTATAGTTTCCGAGTAAATCGGCTGTGACAGACGGACAGACGGACAGACGGACAGACGGACATGACGAAACTATAAGGGTTCCGTTTTTGCCATTTTGGCTACGGAACCCTAAAAACGGTAAAATCATGATTCGAATAAAATATATTTAAAACATTCTCATATATATCTTCTTATATATAAAAATGAATCGCAAAATGTGTTGGTAAGCGCATAACTCGAGAACGGCTGAACCGATTTCGATAATTCTTTTTTTATTATATTCCTTGAAGTACGAGGATGGTTCTTATGTAGAGAAAACGTAAACATGTACCACGGGCGAAGCCGGGGCGGACCGCTAGTATGATAATAAACTTGCATGTAAAGAACAGAAATGGAGTTGTTATCAATCAAAAACTCCGTGATTGTAGACGTGCGTGCAATTAAATTGTTTTTGCAATTTATCTTTTATCCACATTGCTACAAAAAAAGAAAACATCGTGAAGTAAAATATAAGTTTGAACTGCCAACCCACACTTGGCCAGCGTGGTGGATTATGCCTAAATCCTTTTATACTGGGTTCGTGTACATTGCAGGGAACAAAATAAAAATGATGATAAGAATCCTTTTTTTTATCTTAAGAGGAAAAACATATTTTTTATACATAATAAAGAGGTTTTAACAAGCAACATGTAGGATACATTTTAAAGTAACTTTTAGGGTTCCGTTGAGAAAATTGAAAATCCCTCAAACGAAGAGCTTTAAAAAAATATTTGCATTAAATTATTAGATATAGTACGCATTAAAAACCAAATTATTGCATGTAGATCATAAATAAAGCTTGATTTCATCAAAAGAAGTAGAGCTATAAAGCTGCATTTCCACTGATGTTATTTGCATTTACAGTGTAAACTATACTTTATACAAATCGCTTTATGTATGAATATGAAGGAGTAAATCAATCAAATAAATAAGTATTTTATGATAAATACAACATGTAATCCGTTATTGACTATATTTGGCGGGATTTATATACCGAGACGATTTTAATATTCATTTTATTGTATAATAATTCATCATTTATTATTAAAAGATAGTTAACACGATGCAATTTCGCTTCAGTTAATGATAGCATTTTATAACTTCCAGATCTTTTAGTTAAAAAATCATGAATTGAAACTGTATTGTATTTATTTTTAAATGACCAATATTTTTCATAGTAAAAATTATGATAAAACATACACACGGAATACATACGGAACCAGCAAAATAACATCGCTATGATGGAAGGCTCTGAAATACGAATATTAGGAAATAATAAATTGTATCTTATTTACAAAGAAGCAATAGATTCTTGAAAAGAAATGTACCTATAGGTGTAGATTGCAGTCACTAATATTCTATAAACTACCACCAAATTATACCAAATTTTTAACCTTTTTTCAATAAACAAGGCAATGTTTAAAATACATTTCAACCATAGATTTATTATATTAACACCATTTAGAACTAGATTAAATGTTATACATATTATATTACTGTTATAAAGAGCATTTATTTATAAAAATAAATTCATAAATATCGACTGAGCTCGTGTAGTTTATTAAAAATACAGATATTCTGCAATATAAAGTTATAGAATTACAACTTCGCAACTACGTTAAAATAACTGTTTATAAATAAATACAACGCACGTGCGCTCTAACATATAGCAATTTAATTTATATGCATTTGATATATAATTACTAATATACACATACCTGTCATATATACTAATAAATATATGTATTAAATGTTTAATAATTGATTTAATAAGATTTGTTGTTTATGTTTTTTGTCGTGTGTGTAATCCGGGAGGCTAAGTAGTGCAGTGGCTTAAGATAAAGTTATTACAAGTGAAAATGTGTAGATAAGTTACCAACACATAATACGATCTTCAAAAATGCTTAGACGTCAAAGTAAGATGGCATAATTCAACTATCGTGAGCGAAAAAGAGATAAATTTTGACGTGCCTACGTACTCCTTTTAACGTTAGTAACTAAATTTAAATAAAGAAGGACTCTCTTATGTTTCGGGTGAAGATAAAATAGTTCTTAATGACTGACCGGTTGGCTTGGTTGATAGTGGCCCTGCCCTTCAAGCCAGAGGTCGTGGGTTCAATTCCCACCCGGGGCAAATATTTGTGTGATGAATAAGGATAGATGTTTGCTCTGTGTCTCGGTGTTAATTATCTATATAAGTATTTATTTAAAATTATATATGTATGTTTATCAGCCATGTGGTTTCCATAACACAAGCGAAAGCTTAGTATGGAATCATATCGTGTCCTGTGTGAAAATTGTCCTGAAATATTTATTTATTTAATAGTCAAGTAGAATAAAAAACTTTTAGACCCCATGTAATGATATAGGTATGGGACCACAGTAATTTATATTTATATTAGTATTTATATATTATGTATATGATAAGGTAAGTATATTCTTTCTGGTTTGTCTGCAAGAAAGCTGCCTATCTTGTTCAAAGGATTGAAGACCAAATAAAGCAATTTATAATAGATCTTATTAGGAGATTATATATTCCTAATTATTTGTACGATATATATACCTTAAGATACTCTATATATAGACTAATAACAAAGAAGAAAACAATATTAAAACATGATGTAGCACAATTTCCGGCCTTGTCACTATGCAGTGATCTCTACCAGACAATTAGAATAATTAACAAGTATGGTAAAAAAGGCTCTGAGCACAATTTCTCGAGAAGAAGAGCCTTTTTTCAATAATTACAGTTATCAGTAAATCCCGATCTACCAATAAACAAAATTCCATCACAACCAGTCCAGCAGTTTCGAACATACTGTTTAATTAATTTAATTTACATCGAAGACTAAAACCGCTTTACATCGTTTAAGTTAATGCTTAACTTGACGCTTAAACGGTTACTTAAAGTGGCTAATTGGTTTACTTGCGTGATAATTGAAAAAATAAACCTTTTAAATAGGATTGTATTTATGAATGTAACCGCCATGCAAATTACAATCGACCATTTCGATATATTTAATTGTTGGTTTTTTTTATTGGTATTAAAAGTTTTAAACGGTTTATTTACATAAATAGTATAATTAACATTTCTGTAGTTTGTATATACCTACAGGATGGAAATTTTCTATAGGCCCACCATTGTGAATGTAAGATAAAAATACTCGAGTGCCCTTTTTAGGGTTATCTACCAAATAACGATTATTTAAGTAATTTATGCGAGAAAATTATTAATATTATATTTTTTTATAAGAATATATTATATTTGACAGAATAGAAGCTGAAAATGATGAGTAGGTACTAGGTAAGTAGCCTCTTTGCATTTGGTATTAGCCTACCACGACATAATTACAAAAAGGATTGTCTGTGATATTCAACTCATGAAACTCATATTAGACTGTAGTTACCTACTTCACTAATATTATAAAGCTCAAGAGTTTGTTTGTTTGCTTGCTTGATCACGCTAATTTCAAGAACCACGGGTTCGATTTGAAAAATTATTTCACTGTTAGGACTATTCATTTATCGACGAAGGCATCATAGAGATCATAGAGATATCATAGAGATCTAGAGAGATGCCAATCGCTTGCGCTGAGTACGAAACCTGGTGTCTCATAACAAATTTACGCACACAACAGTACCTAAACAAAATAAAAACAATACATCATCACACAAAAATTTGCGAACGACTATTCGTTCGCACACTAGAGACAACAAACAGCATGTGTTCTTTTTTTGGGCATATTGCTGCGACACCGGCCCCGCCCCCTAACCATATCTCCCTTTAGTTTCTGTGATCTGTGCTATATATCTTCACGCTAAGACTAATAGATGCAAACAATGTGGGGAAAACCGCGGAGCATAGCTAGTTGCATATAAAATGCTGTCAAAATAACACCATAAAAATAGCAAAATAAATATTGATAAGTAAGATAGCTCACGCAAAGTTGCAAGCAACGCCGCGGGCAACAACCATCACATTCTTGAAAGTAATTAAAACTAACGTGGTCTAAAAACATTTAATAAAACAAGTTATTGTAAACGGTAACTCGGTCCGCGTCAAAGCGCACGCGATCAGACACATTTAGTGTGTAAATGAACCGATAAAATTATAGATACCTACTATAGGTATAGATACCTATCTATTACCTTTATCCTACTATTCATATCCTATCCTATTAATATTTTAAATGCAAAAGTTTGTGACGATGGATGTATGGATGTTTTTCTTTCACGCAAATACTACTGGACCAATTACAATGAAATTTAGCACACATATAGAGGATAACTTGGATTAAAACATAGGATAGGTTTTATCCCAGATATTGCACGGAAACGGGAAATATGCTGGCTTTTCTTTGAAAACGCCGGCGAAGCCGCGGGCGGAAAGCTTGTACAGGGTGTCTCAGCCATCGAGATATATTACTAGAGGGGTTATTCCAAACAAAAACATTGCGCGCGGCCGATGTGGTGGGGTACGTGTGGAACGAGCGAGGCGTGGCTTCAAGTTCAAAGATTAAGCAATGCGTGCAGATGCGACACATTGTGCAATCTGTTTACTCGGTACTATCTGGTGGTACTGATACTAGGGAATTAAAAAACGAGGATTTTATATTAAACTATGTATTTTAATTTCCTTTAAATAATATCAATTTATTAAGCTTTTGTCGTTTTGTGTAGTAATCAATAGTTTTATCAGTTTTTGCTTCATGATGTAATTTAAATGGATACGATGATTCAATGTTGATGGCGTTTACGTATAAGAAACTCACATTTTGAAAAATCTCACGCGAGATTCGAGGATGGGGGAGGGGTTGAATAAATTCTCACGACTTCTCACCAGGGGGGGAGGGAGGTGCAGAAAATTTTAAAAAACACCTCACGTAATTTATGGACGCCCCCTTACTCGATCACAATTTTTGTAACTTTACTATAAACGGAACTACATTTAAAAATATACTTTATTTATTGAGTTATAAGGTTGCTTCCATTCTGTTTATTTACATTCTCAAAAACATCAATCGCTGCAGAGGTGGCTTGCGACAAAGGCGGCTTGTGTAAAAGGCCTCGGCGATATCATTTAAGAACATAATATTATGTACTTTAGGCAAACTTGTTATAAGATCTATTTTACTTTCTTATTAGTCCATTTGACAAGGATATTGGGTAAGATACCTATTGGAATAATTTTATTATTATGTATGTACTTATTAAATCCGCGAATAAAAAAAATTTTTAGTCGTGAATATAGAAATTGGGTCGCATTTTTTTAATCCGCGAATAGTGAAAACACGAATAAAGGAAGCGCGATTAAGGAACTTTTACTGTATTAGTTTCTGTGAATGTTGTGTTTATTTGTAATTGTTGTGCATAATAATTTATAAATCCTATTGGAACAACTATTGATTAGGCTTTTTTTAATAAATAAAAATAGGTAAATAAATAAATATTACTTAATATAACCTACCGTTTTACTTTGCGTAGTCGGGTAAAAGTATAAATATTTAGGTACTACACCACGGTAATCTTTCCTAGTAGATATTGTATATACATAGTTAAAAAAATCCAGTTACATTTTTTTAACAGACTCATCGATAGTGTCACGTCTGTGCTGTTAGTCTATGAAAAATGGCGCGAAACGCAGAACGCGTGGTGATTTTTCGCAAAATGATAACAATATTATTAAAATGCATGACTTACTCATAATAAGGAAACTTACTGGTGAAAAGTCACTCCTCGGGCTTTGTTTGTATTATGGGAACTGTTAAAACAATATCTAAGCAAACACGAAGGCATTTTGAACAGAGCAATAACACGTGTTGACGCGGCAAGCGGGGGGCACAGTCCGACACAGACTAAAGAGACTTGTGATTCTTACCTCTAGCTCGTGTTAAAGAGAGTGTAGTAGCGATCGCCTCTCTAGTACGTAGTACATTCTATCTCGATGGTCTCAGCGCCGATTTTAAACTTAGAAAATTTGTATAAAAAAAACCAATTGTATTCATAATATTTTTACTGTAGTATATTAAAGTGTATTAGTGCGGATTTTATGTACAGAATATTACACCGTCAAGATGTCTTCCATCATGGTGAATGCACTCTTCAAATCGGACACGCAAATTTGCCGAGACGCGCCGAAGGATGTCCGCTGAAATGGCTCTTACTTCTGTCGTTATTTTAGTCTTCAACTGCTCCAAATTTGTAAGAGGGGTATCAAAAATTCTTGCTTTGAGACAACCACATAAAAAAAAGTCAGCGGGGGTTAAATCGGGAGATCTGGGTGGCCACAATATGTCTCCAGAGCGGCTTATGAATTTTCCCGGAAATGACGCATTTAGTGCGTCCCTAGCAGTGTTAGCTGTGGCCCCATCTTGCTGAAACCATACATCAGACTTGTCAATATCCTCTTCTTGCAGCTGAGGTACAAAAAAGTTACCGATGGTGGCTTAAAGAGGCAGCATGATGTCTAAGTGAGCGTCTTGGGTGTTCCGTGACCGCAGCGGCGACGCGGTCGATGTGTTCAATCGATCGCACAGGTCTATTTCGTGGTCCAATTGAATGATTTAGTAAACATCCTGTCGCTCTAAACTTCTCTCCTCACGACTTAATTAATTGAGTACTCGGGGCATCACTCAAACGGTGGATTTCATAGCGACTACAAATTTACACCGTTTTTCACTCAACGAAAACGTATTGCATAAGTACGCTTCTACTGCGTACGCACGGTGCGTACCAGACCACACTGAGAAAACGTAACGGCTATAAATAATCAAGTTGCTGCTATTTACAACCGAGTAACTTGCTTCGGAGGGAGCCTGCAAAGTTTGTTGCTAAAATTATACAAGTCAACTTTGTTAACGTATGTTGGTAATATAAGCCCACTAAGGTGGTCAAAAAATACGTATTAAGGGTTTGTTGCTTTTAACCTATTCACTCAGTAAACTTAACAAACCTATTTACTATAGTCAATCGTGTTACTCTTTTAACAATACCCAACGTGCTCTGTTGTTTTTAGCAAAGTAATTCAGTGATTTCAAATATGTTGCTTTGTAAAACTAGCTAAGTAACACAATAATGTTAATCATATTTATTGGGTAGGGACAGCCAATCTACTTTGTTACTTCTACTCAATTAAAAATTTGTATACGTAGCCAAGTTACTGGGTACTGTCAATCGTGTTCATTGGGTAACTATAACTAAATATACTCTGTTATTTCTAGTCAATTAAGATTGGTATATTTAGCCAAGTTACTTTGAATTCTTAGGCGGGTTTATTAGGTAACCATAGCTAAAATACTTGGTTGCAAGTAATCATTCAAACGACACATATTAAGCTATATATTTTCAGTATAAGCTGACCTGTGAATGTTCGTAAAACCTATACAAGGTGTAAGGGGATATACACATCCGAACAGGGCGTGATGTACTGTTCAGTTTCATCAGTACATCACGCCCTGCTTAGATGTGTACCCCCTTTCTGTTACACCCTGTATACAATGTGAGGTCAGCTCATACTGAAAATATTTATCTAGTTCGATATGTTGTCATTTCTACCATTATTAATGCAGTGGGAAAAATTTTGGCATGTCGGAAAAAAAGCCAATGAAACGTTCATGTAGGAAAACAACACTAATTTTGCCGACACACCAAAAACTTAGAAGAAACTGAAAGAAAATTATGCACATTAATGAAATTAGCTTTATTCAGTACATGATACAATCATTTCAAGTAACATATTATCTACTACTTACACTTAAATACTACTACTTTTAAAAATAGTACCTCAGAATAGTACACAATTCACAATGTCAAGAAACGATACTGGAGTTCTGTGTTTTAATTTTCACAATAACAGGGTGAAATATAAATCATGAGCAAACTTTTAAGGAATGACTCAGACTAAACCTGAACAACTTTAATTAGGTATAGGACCAAATCCAACATCGTGAAAGAAATATCAGCTGTTTCATAATATACAAAAGTGGAATTATCTACTATGCCAAAATCTACGGAACAGCTGATTTTATTTCGCGATGTTGGAGTTTGTTCTCTAATGAAAGTGGTTTAGGTTTGTTTACATAAAAACAAACAACCATTATGGTAATGTAAGCAAGTTACTTAATACACCTAAATTGTACTTATAAATGTACATATTTGATAAGTCAAAAGTTTAGGCAAAAACCATAGAATAAGCTAGGAGAATAAGTAATCTTTTTGATCTAATTATTTAATAATTTTATTACATCTAATTAATAATAATTTTATTACAACCCAACAAGTAAATCCGTCATTTTTTTAAACATTTGATTTTATTCTCATTGAAACATAATTCACATTCGTCTTCGGGAAAATGATCATAAATGCTAAAACTTAAACATTTTTTGCACCAAAAAAAATTTAAGTACAATAAGCTCTTTACATATTGTTCGTTTTCTATTATAAAATATTCTGGTTGAACCTCGTTACAGATGTGTAGATATGCAGATATCATATCGGAACTATATCGTACCTACCTTATGTAATTTACATATTAAAGTAATAGGTATATGACAATATGATGCTTGATCAGAAGTAACTTACTAATTCAAATTTATTTTTGGTTTGATTGTGGGGAAGCTTTCAGTGATTTCGGTATATTGTCCTTTGCTTTTCATATCTTTTTCTAGCTGTAAACAAATAAAAAAAAACGTAAGTAAGTATACAAAAGTAATTAAACTAAAGCAGACAAAAAATTCTAAAATACTTAACTCACCAGAAGATATCCTTTGGGTTTTTTAAGAGCAGCATATTCATTGTATTGAGGTATTGGAGCTATGGTTAACTCTTTTGCAGCAATGAGCCTCGTCTCTGTAGTTTCTTGCCACTTTAGTTCTACGGCTGTCCATGGCTCAGAGGAGTTTTTGAGCCATAATAGTTTGTCTTCTGCATCTTGCTCTTCTATAATAGTTTGATTAAAATTCAAAATGATGATGAAAAATTATTGTTTTTAATGTAAATTTGAATCTGCCTTGTAGGTGCTGACTGCTGAGGCGGCGCTTCAACAGACACGTTCGTCACTCGACTATGATTTGATAGAAATGGCCGACTTTGCAGGCTACGCAGCCAATTCCTGTTTAATTTTTATCAAGGTTCTCGGTCAAAAATAGTATTCGCTCCATTGTTAATTGCCGAGCTATGCTTATGTACCAATAGATAAGTTACTTGTTTGTTTTTAAGTAAGAAACACGGTTATATGCTTCATAGCAAGTGATTTAATTTTAGCCAAATAATATTATGTCTAAATTTAAATGATTTACTTGTCATTCAATGATAATGTAAGCTTGTTTATTTTTAACCGAACTCTGTGTAAATAGTAGCCAACTATAGTTAAGTCTAAAAATAAATAACTTACTTATCATTAAATAATAACGTAAGCTTGTCTATTTTGAACCTAATTCGGTAAAGGTAATATTGACCGAGTCGTTAATTTTGAAATAAATAAGTACTTTTTTAATAATAGCTAAGAATATTTAGCAATACTTGCTTGTATAATACTAGCAAAGCTTTAATGCACATTTTAAATATGTCTTGATTGAATGCAGCAGAATAATTTTTAACCGTGCTAAATTGGTACTTTGCTAAAGCAAAATTTTCTCAGTGCACTGCGCCATGGCCACAAAAAAATCCGCACTCGTCACCTATCGAACGCTACCACTCCCCTCCAGCTAACCCCGCAGGTTGCCGAGAAATTCGTGTTTAAAGTTTAAAATCGGCGCTGAGACAAATGCGAAAGTTTGTGAGGATGGATGCATGGATGTTTGTTATTTTTCGCGCAAATACTACTGAACTAATTACAATAAAATTTGGTATGTAGGTAGCTGAAGACCCAGTATACATAGGTACACTTATTATCCTATAGATAACGTTAGGTATTTGTTACGAATGGATTTATAATAAGCTTTTTGCTGTTGAAAGTTCGAAATCAGTTTCAAATCCGTTTAGTAGTTTTTTAGTTTTAAATTAAATAAAAAATAATAATTCGTTCTTGTTTGTGAAATAAATGTAACTGAAAAGTGAAGAAATGAGATAGGGCATGGGGAAATAGGGTTAAAACCATAGCAATCTAAATAACAAGGTTAAAACACACGGTAGAAAAAAATAACATGGCGTAAAAAAGCAATCTTTTTTTTTTCAGATAGCCTAAATGAATTTAATTAGTTCCACTAGGACGAAATAATTGAATTTGATTTTGTTTGGAATAACAATTTACAATAGTGTAGCCATTCTTAATGCAATGTTTCTTATTCCGTTACACTAAAACGCGTAAACAATTTTTGAAGTGAAACTTCTTTAGGCGCGTTGAGGATAAAATTTCAAGGTCGCGTCATGGCAATATCCTCACGATTTTGGTTTCTTTGAATCTTGACAAAGAAGTTTCACTTCTGACACGTGTGCTCGGCACACACGCTCTGGCCGAATTTTGACTGGAAATCTAGTCGATATATATTCTCCTAATTATAAAATATATAAGTACATAAAATTTTGGTGTCATCAAAAAAACTTATATGAACGAAGTAAGTAATCCTGCAGTGGGATCTTAGACTATAGATAATATTAAAAATATTTTTAATTGGTCTCACTCATGATTGTTATTGAAAGCAACACTCTGAACGATGAAACAATAATTATAGAAATACATTATAATTTTATGAAAAATAATAAATTATCTTCGGACAGTGGAGCATTTAATATACCTACTTTTTATTTGAAAATCAGCGTGTTCTTTGGAGGCTTTGTGGTGAAGACATTTTTGATATGTTTCAATGAAATTTCCGCTTTTTATTTATTTTTATATTATTTATTATGTCTATGTGGTTTTTCTAACATAAAAATAATAAGTTTTTTATTGAAGAAATAAATAAAAGTTTGAGTTTGTGAAATATCTGGATATATTTTTAAAGGAATTGACGTTAAAACGACTCGATCAATTTTAAGCATTCTTTTACTCTTAGTAAGAGATCTACATACCTACTTACATCTTTCATAAATTTCAACCTGGACGAAGCCGGGTCAAGGAATAGTATCTACCTAATAAAAATATTTTTTTTAATCATACAGGCTTCAAAATTTAAATTAACGATAGGTAGAGCCATTAATGTACATATTTACAAAGCATTTTCCGACATAAAGATAGGTAATAATAATATGTATGAACTAGGTAGGTATATTAATTATCATTTTAATTGTTAGGTTAAATTTAGATGTTTTGAAACCTATTAAAATCGGCAATAATTTTTGCCGAAAGTTTTGACCATCGGGCAATCCATTACCTACTAAGTGAAAGACGAACAAACATGCACTAAAATAAATTAAGGCTTTAGAATTAATGTACACATTAAATTAATTATATTAAGGCCTTATTATTATAAATTAAACTGACGTTTCACCTCCCTTTATCGATCAAATAGTTTCTTCAGATTGTAAGAAAATTTCCAACCATCGTTCCCAAAAGCACAAATTAGGTACTAGCCAAAAGGTTCTTCCATGTTTTTATTACCAATAATATCATTTAAACATATACATATAAAGGATAAAACTAATTTAATTAGTGGTTGTACGAATGGGCGTGGCCAGCGGGTGGGGCGGGGGCGTGGCCTCCCGGTCGTTGAACCCTAGACGTATGGCATGGTGTTTTAAATTCTATGTTTTGCCTGCATTGATAACGTTGTGAATGATCGTGTAATTATCATTCACGGCTCGACTGATTTGAATAGGAATTTGTTTTGTTGATAGCTTTGTGGGAGTTTGTTTTTGAGGTGAAGTTTTAGTTTGATATGAGATTGGATCTGTGTGTAAGAGCAAATTAAAAATCATAATTTATATTTTTTTACGAACTATCTAAATCTGATGAAAGTACCTATGATATTCAAAAAAGAAAAACATGTACTTACATAGGCAGAGATTTACACGAACTCAAAAGCAATATTTTTTAACGCATGTACATTTTTATATGTTGTTCTTTTCCCAAAAATCCAACCTCTACCTTAATTAAAACAGTTTATTTAAACTTTATTACTTACACTAGTCCGTTGAGTATTTATACTTACATTTCTACAACACAATATACCTACATGTATACTTATTTCATTTTCTTTTTTGTTCCAGATGCTGTATCGTGTGAGACATAAAAATACCGCGTTAAATAAAATAAAATAACAAATAATGTACTCAGTGCAATATAAATTCGGTGCTTTATATACCTAGTTACATAAATCCAAACCAGTTAATAAGCGAACGGGATTAAACGAACGGGATTAAACGAACTAGTTCGACAACAATGAAAGTGCGGTTACGGACAGGCGTTCAGTCGAACTGAGGACTTTAACGAACTAACTGGTTTATTAAGATGCATTTATGAGTGACTGTTGCGATAACTACGGGATGTACACCACGTGGTACAGTCGTGGCGAGGGTGGTATGCACCACCACCAAATGGGGCAACTGTACCACGGGCCACCCATGATAAAGACTGAAGCTGGGGTTAATAGTGACTGCATGATGGCGGTGGATTACGCGCCACCTATTAAGGTAAGACTCCTGGATTGATGGAGAAGAACATTTAATTATTTTATTGTGATTATAGATTTTATTATTTGTGTCAGAAGGATCAAGGAGTAGGTAGGTACCTATTTTATAGATAACAATTTTTATTCCTTAATCAACTTTTTCTCTCTTTCTCTAAAGCTTTTCAGAGTATTTTGCTGGATGTAAAGTATGTATATCTGTTACCGGAAATGTATGAAATCAAGGAATTGTATACAATTCCTAGGAAATGTGTACCATTTAGGAAATGTATAAAATATTGTTTAAAAAACTATTTAATGCATGCATATCCTAGGAAATGTATAATCTTCCTAGGAATTGTATACAATTCCAATATCGTATTAGGAAATGTGTAAAGTAAATGCTTTTTGTAATACTTAAAACACATTGTTATTTTTTTTTTATTATAGTCTTATTGATACAATCGGGTAACAGTCATACCGTAAAATTGTAATATGTAATACATAGATATTATGTTCATATTATTATCTTACTAATTAACATTTTAAAAATCAACTATCTAACTTTTAACGTAAATATCACAAAATCAACTTATATTTATTCTTATAAAATCAAATTTTCATTTGGCAAGTAATCAGTCCCCTCGTCCCGCTGTCCCCGCGTATATTTGGCGCAGTCGGATTGTATCCAAACTAAAAATTTCCAAAATAGTTACTACAAAATGCCGACCGTTTGTAAACGGCCAGATTATATACAATTTGCCTGCGACATATCTGAAATGTTTTACATTTCCGATAGCTATGTGTGTATAAAATAATTTATTTCACACATTTCCGTGCGATTTTAGGCATTATATACATTTCCTAGACGGATTACATACATTTCCGGTAACATATCGATTAAATTTAAAATGTTATAAATTATCCGTTGCTATATGCATACTAGAATTACCGTATCCTATGGTAGTTGGAAAAACCATTATTAAAATAACAGTGGTTGCTAATGTGTCAATCTTTTAATCAAGGGAGTAATTAATCTAGGTATGGCTTACTTATGGTGATTATTACTATCTACTACAATTTACTGATATAACAATGCAATAAATTGATCAAAAGCTGTCATCTTAAACTTTAGAGGTATCGAAACAGGTAAATTGTTTCGAAAACTAGATAGTAGTACCGTCAAAACTATAATAGGTATCATCAAACATTAATTATAAATAAAATTACTTATTATTTTATTACTTTATAATCCTAGTAGGTATCTGTAGATCGTGATACAAACAGAAAATTAAATACCTACTTCGATATATTTATGTCTACGTGTTCTCAACTTGGCGTAATATACCAGTTCGACTCTGTGATGTGGTTAAAAAAATACCACAGTCCATAAATTCACTTCAAGTGGAGTGCAAGAAAAAATAGGATTGGTCGCGCCAATATAAAAATATACGTAAATATATTCTCGATATGAAAGTGGACTGTATTCAGATCTACGTGGTGTTAGCAAAGAGGGATAGACAGGATACACACGGCACGTACCTCGTCGGAGGGAGTAGCGTCCAGAACACACGCGCCGCCACGCGGTCAGGGTCCTCCAGCTCGCGGCGGGCAAGAACGGCGTCCAGTCCCACACTCCACACAAACACACACGCGGCGGTGAGCGCGACCAAGGGGCCGGGGCACGGGATACCCCGGTGATGTTACAAGGGCACAATGCCTGATGATCTAGAGAGCCTCGTGGAAGCTCTCCGGCGGTGGCCGAGTCCCGAACCTCGCGAAGGAACGGAGCGAACTCGACTGACTTCAGCGACACGAACGTCGCGTTCACGTCTTATTGGACGTGTCACGTGGTTAGTGACCACGCGATGATTGGTTGTGCTCGTATGTAGGGAAGGATGAAGGAACACACCACAAAATAATAAACATTTAATTTCTACATTTACTATTTTAATTATATTGGCGTTACCAAGGATGTTATCGGAAATAGAATACAATTACGTTAATACTCGGGCGCCATGTTTTTTTGTTCTATGCTTTGCCAGGAAATTGTAGAAGTTCCTTCTGTAATAATAGGAAAGAAAAATATAGTTGAATAGGATCAGGATCTTTATTTTTTATAAATGATTTTTTATTTTTCGGGGCAATTACGTTAAGTTTGAGAGAAAAAGATATACCTAAGTTCAATTGGTTTGTTTTATATCGCAGATAATTTGGGTATTCTTTTTTTAAGATTTTCAAGAGTTTGTGTTTCTTTACCTATTAACTATCTAAAACCGGCAACTCACCTACCTAAAGCAGGGGCAATATTTGAATTGCGCCCTTAATTCGCTCCTTATTAATTGTGAGGCACTTTAGAGAGCAGCTGAAATTTGTAAGACCGCCCACGCCGTGCAACCGAGATTGTTTCAATATTGCCCCTACGGCAGGTAAGTGAGTAGCTGGCTTATGCCGGCACAATTAAGGAGCCAATTAATGGTCCAATTTCAATATTGCCCCTGCTGCAGGGATATGAGTAGCTGGCTAAAGGCAAACATCTGTATCAATCCGTAAACAAAATTAACCGTTCCATGCTAATTATGCTGATGTAGAAATTCATGTCATTATTCAATAAACGTGTAGCAGCAGTCACGTATAACGAACTATATTTATTAGTGATCACTGATATATTGTCTAACGGTACAGTTTTAGCATAACCATTTCAATCAATACAGTGTGTATTGTTTACACACACATCAGATCCCATGCGTGATGAAATATAGTGTTTATTGCAAGCAATAAAATAATGAGATTTGATTTCATCTATAAGTTCATTTACTTTAGAAATCAAGTTCATTTACTTTATCCTCTTCAAAAACAATTCCTCTTAATTTAGTTTTAATCCAATGTGTATGTGACATTAAAACATCCCTGAATCTATGACAAATTGGAGACCACAGTTCACAGGGCTACGACCCAAGACACAGCTAAAACAATGCCTAAACTCTGGCTCGAATCGCGAGCGATCTTCATCAATTTTTTGTTTCAGTTGAACACATAAATTATTACATAATCTATGTCAAATTGGAGACCATAGTTGGCGTTGATGAAATGTTTGAACTTTGGCTAGAATTGCAAGCAAATATCCATACTTTTAATATTATAAATGCGAAAGTAACTCTGTCTGTCTGTCTGTTACTCAATCACGCCTAAACTACTGAACCAATTTTCATGAAATTTGGTATGGAGATATTTTGATACCCGAGAAAGGACATAGGCTACTTTTTATCCCGGGAAAATGACGCAATCCCGGAAATCCCACGGGAACGGGAACTATGCGGGTTTTTCTTTGACTGCGCGGGCGAAGCCGCGGGCGGAAACCTAGTATACCATAAGGCATTAAGACTTGAAGAAACAACAAATAATACAAGGCTTGAACTCTAGTTTGAATTGCTAGGAAATATAACCTACACTACAGTTCCTTCACAAATGACTATTGATATCAGATCCAAATGGTCGTGCATATCAAACAGCACGCGTCCATGACAGATGAACTAATATTATCATTAACAGTTGAATGAATCTGCAGGAATGTTGCTGAGGATAGTCAACTGAAGGTTACCTTGATAGGATTTTAATTTATTGCAATGGGACTGCGAAGTCTTTCATTTATTTTATATGTAGAGAAGCCTTGATGGTGATTCCATCTATATCCATACTTATCTTCTTTATATATAAAAATTAATCGCAAAATGTGTTGGTAAGCGCATAACTCGAGAACGGCTGAACCGATTTCGATAATTCTTTTTTTATTATATTCCTTAAAGTACGAGGATGGTTTTTATATAGAAAAAACGTAAAAATGTACCATGGGCGAAGCCGGGGCGGAGCTAGTAATATATCCATACTAATATTACCTATAAATGCGAAAGTAACTCTGTCTGTCTGTCTGTTACTCAATTACGCCTAAACTACTGAACCAATTTGCATGAAATTTGGTATAGAGATATTTTGATACCCGAGAAAGGACATAGGATAGGTTTTATCCCGGAAATCCTACGGGAACGGGTTTTTCTTTGAAAACGCAGGCGAAGCCGCGGGCGGAAAGCTAGTCTTTAATATTTGTTCTAGTTAATAATATGGTTGACTTTAGTAATCTGAGATACAAGAATACGAAAAGATGCTTGTCATATTTTAGTTTTCTATACGACTAATGGGTCCGGTCGATACCGGACCGTCAGAATTAGAAAAATTTCTGCATTTTATATTTAATCGCTTTGAATAATTTTACCAATTTCAGCTGGATATGTAATATTGTACTTTCGAAGGTCCAGAGTGACTGGACTATTATTTTTAATGAAAACGAATACCTATATGACCAGCGTTTTGCGATTAAAATTAACCATTAAACGTAATAGTTTTGCATCTATTTTAGAAGAACGGAGCCAACATGACAGCTCGAGTAATTAATTGTTATCAGATTAATTAGTAACCGATAGTTTTCTCATCTCATTAGAAGTTCTAGTAAAGGAGTAGCAAGGCATGTTTAACACTTGTGTGTAAGCATTGCAACTTACAAAGTTGAAGCCCTTAAAATGCTAGGGCTTGATGGTTGACATTTTTCTTTTAAACGTATTTCATTAACATGTTACTGACTATCCTTAAACACAAAGTATTATAAATGCCAAATTATCTTGTTAAAGTTTGTTAAATTTTAAAATTTATCATCATAATATTATAACCTTAAGATATTCCTATGATTGTATGTTTTATTTGTTCAACCTCTAAACAGTAACTTCAGTAAGTACCTCCTCAATCCAATAATTGCACAATAAGACCAAAAACAAACGAACCCTATTTTAATTCCTCTCCATAATTTTTTACAGCACAAAAACATATAACTGTAAAAAATAGTTATCCAGAGCCATTAGTTAAAGAAGATGCAAGAAAAATCACGTGTGAACGAATCGAAGTATTTAGCATAGCCTTTTATAGGGTTGATGGGACATTACTGACATCCTTCGAAGGGCCTGGTTTAATAGTCTGCTATGCTTTAACCATAGACTAGCTATTAGATCTTATTTATAGCAATGCTCTAACAGCAGGTAATAGGTATTGTTAAAATAAATGCTTGTTATTTAATTTCTTTTTATGGAGGGGTTGTCCAAGGTGCTTGCTTTGGGCCCTCTTTTATATATATTATACCTTACTTGTACTTACAGGACATCAAATCCTTCCTTATAATTTAAAATATATACTTGTACATAATCATCCTCATTAATTGCATCAAAATATCCTTCGCATCTCAACGGAATCGAACCTGAACCCACGCCACATATTTGCACGTTCATACCGTTACACTAATGGAGCGACTTCGGTTAAGGCAAACCAACAGTTTATATTTACAGCTTCAATTGTGTGCTTAATTGCGAATCCTTTTGATGTTTAAAAATAAAAAGAAAAAAAATGTAGATTAAAAGAAAAAATATGAGAGGGGAATAGTTGTTTCCTTGATTGGATACGAATTCCTGATAATAAATTATAAAACGATGGATAAACAAAGTTTAATTAATTGGCATAGGTACAAAACTAACTCAAGGAATTTTAAATCAATTATTTCATCTCTATTTTTTCTACGTCGCATACGAAGACTCAAACATCTTCTTGTTGCATCTTTTGAAAGTAAATGCTAAAAACATTCGTAACAATTTCATTAGTAAATTGATCGAAAATATAACGAACATTTAGTGAAGCATTTAAAATGATAAAGTCAATATTGCGTAATCATGTAACCCAAATTTAGTTTTCTTCATTATTCTTAACAATCGTAAGTATTTCTTACTAAACCCGTGAAAGTTTGTAATAGATAGATATTCTATGATTGTATAGCTACTGCTGCTTAGAACTGTAATACAAACATGTTTGTATAATAGCTACTGCTACTT
>CAJQZN010031963.1:0-21261 GCA_907164685.1 Colias eurytheme | reverse complement strand
GAACTGTAATACAAACATGTTTGTATAATAGCTACTGCTACTTAGAAACTGTAATACAAACATGTTTGCGCGGTGTGTCCCTTAGACACATAAAACTGAAATAATATAAAAATGAATCGCAAAATGTGTTGGTAAGCGCATAACTCGAGAACGGCTGAACCGATTTCGATAATTCTTTTTTTATTATATTCCTTGAAGTACGAGGATGGTTTTTATGTAGAGAAAACGTAAACATGTACCACGGGCGAAGCCGGGGCGGACCGCTAGTAATATAATAAATTCGATTGCTCTAGCGGGTCACGAGTGGCAGAATGGGTCAGGCATCCGCCCCGGAATGGCGCAAAAGCTTCGAGTCCCGCCTCGTGATCGAATTTTTTCTATTCTTTATACATTTATATTATGTTTGTAATAGCTTCAGCTTAGAATTGTAATACAAACATGATTTATTTCAATTTATAAAATTATAGTTCATAATAATTAGTAGTAGTTCGCTAGTTCTATCTTATTGATATCATAAATTAAATCTTCGTAAAGACTTCTTCACGCAAAAATAGCATTGGATCAGAATGAATTTTAGGAATAGATTAAGTACTTTATAGTCCTAAATATTACAGGTTACCACGTTAGGATACCACGTGAATGAAGTCACGAGCTCTAGTTAGTATATCTAAATGTTAGGTGGAGATGCTGACCGCTTGTCTGGTATGTGGCAGATGTCAAAGTATCTGGTAGGGCATAAGCCCTGTGCCCTTTCGAAGTGTTTTTTTGCTATAGAACGAACTCTACATTTTTCGTTTGCTATGTGTACTCTAACTCTATAGACACCATTGTTAAGCTTAAATTAATATCCAAACTTTATAAATTACTAGCGGTCCGCCCCGGCTTCGCCCGTGGTACATATGAAAAATAGATGTTGGCCGATTCTCAGACTTACCCGATATGCACAGAAAATTTCATGAGAATCGGTCCACCCGTTTCGGAGGAGTATGCAGACTAACATTGTGACACGAGAATTTTATATATAAGAAGATTTTACTGGTCAATTAGAAAATATGAACTGACGTCTACTTAACTGATATGGGAAGTTCTTTAATTATAGCGATAATAAAAACTTTTATTTGTATAAATAATACAATTTTGTAACATGGTAGCACTCAAGAAACCTAATTTCTTGTAACTCAGGGGAGATGGTGCAGTAAGCTGAAATACAGGATTCTCCTAGTTCAGCTACGGTCTCTAAATCTTTTGTTTTATTAAGAAATTATTTATTTATTTGATTATAGTTTATTTCAGAGTCATACGCTATCTTTTTTAGTTTCCATCCTGAGTCAACTTGGCACAGTCAGAACTGAACTACTAGCCCAATATACTAGTAAAACGATTACAACACTAACGGTGCCAATGAATGTGGCGTGGAAAATATACAATTTTGTTCGTTTTTTCATGAAACCTGTTCATTTCCCTGTTCAATGGGACCCATTCACCAGCAGATGAATGGAGTGTCGTTCACCGCAAGTTAAAATCAACAGTTAACGAGATGATTATTCACGTAGTGCAATCGTGCTCTTTTTTGTGGTTAGTACCACAGGGCTGTGGGTCTACGAAAATTCTATCGTAGCTTGGGTGTTTATTTTATGTATGATATGTTTTGAGCTGTATGGTGATGAAAATAAATATTAATATCGTCATTAGTCATTACTTGCTACATATAGTAATATTAGTATTTAAAATTGTAACGTTAGATTTGATTGTAGCCAAATTTTCCTCCAAAACCAATAGATTTTGAAATATATTTCCTTATAAGATAAGTTGTACCTACTTTGTTTCAGTTAAAAGTATAGTATATCGTTAATTTGATTTTTAATTGTAACATTGAATCAATATTCAATAACCAAGACTGTACTCTGATTAAGAATAGGTATATATTACCCACTCGATTGCTCTATATTTTATTAAGATGTTATGTTATGTTCCTAATAAAGAAGTTGGAATGTTGTCAATGTGTGCTACAATATTATTATCGCTCTAGGAGTAATAAAAAATAAATATTTAGCAGTCTTGTTAAAAGTAGAGTTAGTTTTTAGTCTTATTTATAAATGAAATTTGTATCTATACTAATATAATAATTAAACTGAAGTTTTTTTGTTTGTTTGAACACGCTAATCTTAGGAACTACACTGGTCCTATTTGAAAAAATATTTTGGTGTTAGATATCCCATTTATCGAGGAAGGTTATGGTTAACAGGAGTGGAGCACTGTGGGTAAAACCGCGGGGCACAGCTAGTTTTAGATAACCGGTTTCTAAAAGATATAAATTAATTTTTAAAGTAAATAAAGTAATTATTGTAACAGAATATCGTGACTACAATATGCATGTGAACATAACTATTCATGCAAATAAATTATTTGAATTCTAACAGTATTAAATATTAATGAAACACTGTTAATCATTTTGTAGGAATGTCTCGGGAATTTGATAACATCACATCAGCAACACAAATACGAATATTTTCAATAAAAAAAGAACGTTTGATAAATATAATTTAAATAGAGAAAATCGAATCGTTTACGTGATGTGAACAATTTCTCTTATGATATACTATTACATCCTCTACCCGACGGTTGCCTGGAAGAAAAGGCTTATAGCCATAAGGCCGCCCACTGTATGCCGATTGTATCTTTTATTTTGTGTCGTCTTCATTTTGAATTTCCTTACTATACAGTGAAGAATAAATAAATAAATAAATAAATTACAAAAGATATTATTAAACTGCATTAGATAAACCACGCAACTTCCTCTGGTCTCATAAAGAGTATTTTCCTTTATTTTGTAAGTTTTTATTTGAGTAGTTCCTAAAATTAACCCGTTCAAATGAATCAAGCATGTTATAAGGCTGAGGGGTTTTTAATATAGAGCTGACAAGTTTGTGTGATTCCTTAAACGCGCTAAAATCAGGAACTATAGGTACGTGATCCCTGAAAGGCCATAATATCTATACTAATATTATAAAGAGGAAAGGTTTGTAATTATGTATGTATGTATGGTTTTTACGCATAAACTACTGGACCGATTTTGATGAAATTTGGCACAGATAATCTTTAGACCCTGAGGAAGAACCTAGGCTACCTTCTATTGTGAACTATGTACCACGGGCGAAGCCGGGGCGGACCGCTAGTATCTAATATGTACAAATACGAAGCCACGGACGAACTGCTATTACAAATAATTATGCATTATACGTATTATGGTGTTCACTGTACACTGTACATTGAACCAAAACTAATAAGAATTTGACCAAGAATATGATTCGACAGCCCTGATAGGAAATAATATAAGATGAAAAACTAAGACGATGCCGGCCGTGGTGAATCGTGTGCAGCCGTGCGAACAATCCAACGCAGGTTGGTGTTTTTTTTGGCACGGGCTTGGGTAGATTAAAAATTTGTCATTCATCTGTTCTGCTGTGCTTGGAATCTGTGGGTAATCGGAATATTGTAATAGATTTATAATCGAGACATTTAGGTTGACGAAAATATGTAGGACTTATGTTAAAGTATGTCAAATAGCCTTTTTTTAGAATAAACTTACGCAGTAACATCATGAAGGTGTATTTGATACGATAGCGTGAAAAGAGGAATTTGGTTTTACATGTGTTGTGTATCCTCCAATATTGGATATATCAAAATTACATTAAAATGTATGTCTTTTTTGCGTTATTGTATTTATTCTATCTGTTCTCAGATCAATAGTGATCTATTTTGATAGTTACCTTTTACCCTGGTTGCCTGGAAGAGATATCTCATAAGTGATAAGGCAGATATTAGTACTTTTTCATTTTTCATTCAGGTATAGGTTCATTTTACAACTGTATGTGTTAAATAAATAAAATAGCAAATAGACTAAAAAATTAAAAATCCTGTCTTTCGTATAGTTATAGTATAATATGTAATTATAGTTTATATTCTTTATACTTTAAAGCACCCATAACTATATAACCAGACAAATTGCAGTCGGAAGCCACAGACTCGATCGGGAGATCAAACCGCTACCGGAATTCAACCGCATCAAAAGTTGATTAGCTTTTGTGGTCATTAGAAGTTAAGAATGGGATGTGCAGGTAGTTTAGGATTGTTTGTGTGTTTTAGAATTTATGTGATGATTATTTTTTTATATTGAATGGTACCTCTTTTCGTAGACACGTAGCTACGTACCTGCAGCGAATGCTCATTCTAACCGGAACCCGACTATGTCAAATTCTTATAGTGTGAACAGGCGTAGAGCATTATTTCGTTGTTCTTAGTGCGTTTGAATAGATTATATGCAATGTCCTTATTCTGAACAACACTGATTACGAGTTTTCGTTTAAACATTAATCTTATATATAAAATGAATCGCAAAATGTGTTGGTAAGCGCATAACTCGAGAAGGGCTGAACCGATTTCGATAATTCTTTTTTTATTATATTCCTTAAAGTACGAGTATGGTTCTTATGTAGAGAAAATGTAAACATGTACCACGGGCGAAGCCGGGGCGGACCGCTAGTAGATCATAAAAAGTCTTGTACTAGCTCTAGCTCATGTTCGTTTGATGTAAATGAACCGTCAACGCAAGACAAATAGCCAAATGCAAGTAAAACCGCGTGGTTCTAGTAACCTATAAGACTCATAAAATAGATCAGTGTTTTCCCAACACTGTCATCCTGCGGGAGCATCAGGAAATGATCGGGATAACGATCTGGTGACGTCATTAATCAACCGTCACCGCAAGGGAGATATATCGAAATGTTGTTTGCTGCGTGAGCACTTTTTAGTATTATTTGGACGTTTTACTTTAGGTTTATTATATAAAATACTAGTAGTCCGCCCCGGCTTTGCCCGTGGTACATATTTCGCAATAAAAGGTAGCCTATGTCCTTTCTCGGGTATCAAAATATCTCCATACCAAATTTCATGCAAATTGGTTCAGTAGTTTAGGCGTGATTGAGTAACAGACAGACAGAGTTACTTTCGCATTTATAATATTAGTATGGATTTGTTATATAGTATATTCTTCTATAATATAAAAATGAAACGCTAAATTAGTTGCTAAGCGCAAATCTCGAGAACAGCTGAACCGATTTCATTACTTATTGTTTATAATATTTGTTGAAGTACGAGGATGGTTCTTATGGAGAGAAAACGTAAACGCGTAGGTACCACGGTCGAAGTCGGGGTGAACGGCTATTTATAAGAAAAATATATGAAAATAGTAACTGCCACTTTCAAAGCTTAGGTACATTTTTAGGTGATGGAATAATATCGAAATCACGGGCATCATTATTCATTTACCAATAATTATCTATTATGATATTTAAATATTATATTCGTATATTACTGAGAAATTACACAAAAATAAAGAATTGTTAAGTCAGCCTTGCCAACAGTTATCTTAATTCATTCCACTGTGTAAAAATCTTGAATTTTTTGCGAGACAAGTGTGCAAAAACTTAGTTTCTATTATAAAAGTTTAATAGATTCGGAATTCAACGTTTTCTATTAAAATATTGTCTGGTAAGTTCGTCACACCTTTTTGTAAGATATATTTCAATTATCGGATAAATTTCAATGTATTGAAATTATTCTTTGAAGCGTTATAAATCATGCCAGAAATTAGAGTGAAATTGAATTTAAGAAGACACTTCATGTGTTTTTTTATTAAACAAATCATAAAACAAAAATAACCAATATGTATATTGTATAGTAAAACGGGATATTAATTCAAAATACAATATATGTAGGTATAGGAAATTTATACATCCTAGATGTTGACTTGAAAAGAAATGCACCGTTACGGTGCATTTACGGAAAACGAACTTAGAGCTAGAGCAAGAGCATTCTTTCGTGATTTTTTAGTGTAAACGAAAACTCGTATTCAGTATTTTCTACACTAATATTATAAAGAGGAAAACTTTGTTTGTTTGTTTGTTTGATTGTAATGAATAGGCTCATAAACTACTGGACCGATTTTAAAAATTCTTTCACCATTCGAAAGCTACATTATCCACGAGTAACATAGGCTAGGTTTTATCCCGGAAATCCCACGGGAACGGGAACTATGCGGGTTTTTCTTTGAAAACGCGGGCGAAGCCGCAGGCGGAAAGCTAGTTTTTAATATTCGGACATTGATAATCTTTTCGAACGCACTAAGAACAACGAAATAATGCTCTACGGCAGTTTACACTAAAAGTGTTTGACATAGTGGGGTTGGAATGTGCGCATTCGCTCGTTTGATGTAACTGCAACGTAACATCCAAAAAGTCCTTTACAATTAAGAATAATCAAGCCTTTCCTAAAACATACGAACTACCTAATAAATACAAATCCTTTCCAATATAATATTATTATCTATGAAATAAAAATATTGTCACTAACGTGGTTTTTCCTTAAACCCACGTTCCACGTTATCCAAAACGTTTTGATGCGACGTCTCAAATAGGGGAGTGTGGATTTGAAATAACTAATTGTCTATAAGATTTATTGATAAAGACATTCCCTTTGTAAAAATAAGTATTAAGAATTAACGACAGTTAAAATAAGTTAACGGTGTGGTTGTTTACGAGTTGGTAAAAAGTTCCTTAAATAAGAATGTTTCATAATGTAAACTAATATGATTAGTAGAGAGAGGGTTGATTATTCATTTACCTATATGTTTATTGCGATTCAACTCAAAATGTACTAGACCTGTATTGAAAAATATTTTAACAGTAGAAAACTACATAAGAATTGGCTACATAATATAATTTTTTACTAACTGTAAGTAATTTCATCTATGTTAACAAAAGGTAAATTAAAGATAACTAGGTACGAGATTAGTCTCGATATTAGTCTAAATTTAAAGTTAGGTTCAAATACGTAAAATGATAAGAAAAAATATTTCCTCACTCTCTACTTAATTCCTTCACTATTACTAACCTAAATTTCCCTGCAGTTTTCTTCCAATTTTATAATAGAGTTAACTACTGCTCTACTTACCATAGAGTGATGAATACACAGACAGGGCGGTGGCAGGTCTTAGAATAAATATATTAATGATGCCTTCGCCACGAACAGGGATTGTCTCTTAAATTAATTATCCTCTGAGATGTTAGGGGAGGAAAGACGCGGTTTTAACGGGAAATTGTAAAAATAAAGAAAATTGGGACATGTTACATGTATTTGGGTAGAATTTTTATCGGTTATTTTATTGTCTATGAATGTTATTATAATAAATATGGAAAAAATATATGTGAAGTGAAGAATGAAGATAATGTTTGTTCATCATAAGTAAGTTAACACTTTATACCAAGATTACCTATTTAATAGATATCGCCCTGAACCTAAAGCTTGTTGTTGCGTGAATTTCGTAAAGCTCTTTCGCTAACACAAGAAGTAATTATTATAACCTTATATTGAAAGGTAAATTTGAAAATCCATATGATTATGATTTTTAAATTGTCTCGTGATCTTTATAATATAACTAGCGGTCCGCCCCGGCTTCGCCCGTGGTACCTACATGTTTAAACTATCCTATCTCTCAAGTTGGATCGAACTGCACATGGTGTGCGAATTTTATTATAATCGGTTAAGTGGTTTAGGAGTTCGAGTCCATTGAGGACAAACATTGTGACACGAGATTTATATACAGGGTGTCCCACTTTTGGTATACTAAGCTCAAAGGAGGTTATAGTTTTGCATACGCTGAGTACGTAAAAAATACTTATAAAATTCCAGACGCAGTTTTTTTTTCAAATAGATGAATTCTTAAACCTCTATGTGAACACCCCTAACAAGCAACCCGCCCAGCTTTGCTACCAGCACGTGACCTATCGTTTAAGATTATGTTTTCATAGACAAATTGCTCACATTAGCGAAGCAGTATATGCTGGCTGCGCGAAGCTAGAGAAGAAAACATGGATTTTCAGGAAAAATTTAGCAAAAATTTTTTGATGTAATTTTGTTGTTTAAGTATTTTTTACGTGATCAGTGTATGCAAAACTACAAGTCCCTTCGCGCTTAGTATACCAATAGTGGGACACCCTGTATATTAAGATTTACAAGGCTTCATCACTATCACTACATAGTATAAAACAAAGTCGCTTTCCCTGTCCCTATGTCCCTATGTCCCTTTGTACGCTTAAATCTTTGAAACTACGCAACGGATTTTGATGCGGTTTTTTTTAATAGATAGAGTGATTCAAGAGGAAGGTTTATATGTATAATAACATCCATTAAATAGTGGAGAAGTACTGTTATTTTTGAGGTTTCTAATGTGATGTCGTAAAAAATTACATTTTTTCCGCTTACATTGCAAACGCAGGCTCAACCCTACGAGTTTTATCAAAATAATGTACTAAGTATTATACACATTGAAAAGGTCTACAGAAAAGTCCGCGATGGTATATGTCTATCTCTTATGGATAACCCACAATAACTTTTTTTTGTCATTTACTTTTTACGACAAATAATGGCTAATTTTCGATGCGATTTTAACCAATACAGCATTAATCCTTAACCAATTAAATACCTTGAATACATTGTTCATTCAATATAGATCTATATGGCCCTTTACACCGTATGATTTAAGTGAATATTTTCGAAGATATTACAGATTTAAAAATTGCGGGACGTAGCGTTTGCGGCGGTACCGGCCGGCCGCCCGGCTATCTATTTTATACCCGTGCGAAGCCGGAGCGGGCCGCTATGTTTTTATATACAACGTTCACAGTTTTTCTGTAGTGTATTTAGTATCAGCATTGCACCCGTGCGAAGCCGGGGCGGGTCGCTAGTTAAGTATAATATTAATTCAGGTATGACGAGTATTATATTTTAAAAAACCCTTTATAATGACGACACAATTTTCCTACCTACCCTACTTTTCATTAATATGTATATTGTATATGGAAAACGGTTGACACTTGTCAACATAAACATAAATAAAATGACTTCAACCGTTCTGTAATCAGGCATATATTAAAATTAGATTTCTTTACTTACATAATAAGGTTTTATCACTGAATATATATCACTATTTACAGACAAACGGAAATGCCGACCTGTGCTTTAAATAAGGGCCTTTTATGGTACGTTTTAAGATTACATAAGTATTAGTTACTACAGTGTTATGTAAAGCTGTAATTGGATATTGCTAATCAGGGTGTATACTTCCTATGGTATTAATATTACGTACGTAAAATATAATATTAGCACATAATAGTTTGACAGGATGAAAGGATGTATGTTTACGCAAAAGATCTGGATGTAGGTAAGCAAATCTGTATGGAATTTTGAACATATAGTTATAGCACAATCTATACTAATATTATAAAGCTTAAGAGTTTAACGCGTTCAATAGCGTCGATCATGACGTACTGCTGGCAGTGCTGCGCTCTCTTAACTTATCCTCCTCGGCTACTGACTGGTTACAAAGCTACTTAGAGGGACGTCGGCAGCGTGTACTAATTGAGGAAGTTTCTTCAACATGGTGCAATGTTTCTGCTGGCGTTCCTCAAGGTGGCGTATTGTCTCCCCTCCTTTTTTCCATTTTTATAAACTCCATTTCCAAGGACATTGTGTCATCTTACCACATGTATGCGGACGATTTCCAATTATATAAACACGCGTCACTTCTTGAACTACCTGAAGCGATTTTCCAAGTTAACGCTGACCTTGCAGCAATAGTCAGATGGAGCAAAAGTCATGGTTTAACAGTAAATCCAATTAAAACCAAGGTTATCATATTCGGAAGTAGGCAATTAGTCTCAAAAATTGACTGGACCAATTTACCGAACGTTGTCGTTGATGGGGTTCTCATCCCTTATAGTACTCAGGTAAAAAATCTTGGTCTAACTCTGGATCAAACTTTTTCCTGGGATGAACAAATAAAGCAGGTACAAAAAAGGGTTTTTTCTTCTGCCTTTTCTTTGCGGCGCTTGCGCAACTTTCTTCCAGTCACATCCAAAATTACCTTAGCTCAATCCCTTCTCCTTCCTCTCCTTGACTTTTCTGACTCCTGCTATCCTGATATTCGTCAATATCAACTTGACACCCTTGAGAAGCTCCAAAATTTCTGTATCAGATTCATATTCGGACTCCGTAAATTTGACCATGTCTCTGAATACAGGAAAAGGCTTAAGTGGCTTCCTATCCGTTATCGCCGGGATACCCATCTGCTGCATCTTCTATACTGTATTCTGTTTAGCCCTAAGACACCTTCTTACTTAAAGGATAACTTCGATTATTTAAGCTCTAGTCATACTCTCTCTCTTCGTTCTTCCAACTTGTTATTGCTCAGCACCCCTTTCCATCATTCTAAATTTTTTAACAATTCTTTCACAGTCCGGGCTATTCAACTATGGAATACTTTACCAGAAAGTATTAGACGTGCTCAAACGCTCAGCTCTTTTAAAGTATTGCTAAAAGATCATTACTTTTCCTTGCTATAGTTTTTTTTTATTATCATCCTTTTTTTTTTCCTTACTTTGTTTTGCTTGCTGACGTCATCAAATATTGTTTTTTTATAAATTTATTGTCTTTGTGCTATAGTATATGTATGTTTATGTATTCTATTTATATAATATGTATGTAGGTATATGTTTATTATACATCATTTGTATGTATATGTGTATTTTATTTATTTGTATTAAAATTTATGCATTTATGTATATAGTAGGTATATTTGATACTTAAATAATTTTATTTATTTATTAGGTATAATTATTATCATTTTTTTTTCTCTTCTTTTTGCACTATCCCATTAACATCATACATTTCCTTTCCCATCAGGTTGCCTGGTAGAGATTGCTGCTTAGCAATAAGGCCGCCTCTTGTACAAACTATGCCTTCCTTTTGTATTTTAATGTTATTTTTGTCCTAATTTTGTTTGTGCAATAAAGTGTTATAAATAAATAAATAAATAAATAAATAAGAGTTTTTTTGTTTGAACGCGCTAATCTCAAGAACTTTTGGTCCGATTTGAAAAATTCTTTCGGTGTTAGATAGCCCATTTATCGAGGAAGGAAGGATAGGCTATATTTCTTTATGCTAAGACCAACAAGAGCGGAGCAATGCGGGTGAAACCGCGGAGCACAGCTAGTATACAGATACAAACAGTAGGGAAATTTCATACAGAACGTTCGAAATGGCTCACGTACACAAGAAAGCATGTTAACGAGAATCGTAAGGGTATTTTTATATCTGTCAATTGTGATAATTCTCTTACGATTCTGGCAAACACGCTTGTTTGTGTGCGTGAGCCATTTCGAACGTTCTGTATGAAGTTTCCCTACTGGTTGTATCTGTATATTGTGCTTATACGCTACCACGTTTAGGTTATGCGTTAAAATGATTAAAATCAAGCATTACATGTTGCAATGTTTTCGAAACCCCCAGGAACCTGTATATATATACAAAATAATCTGTATTTAAATACTCTCCTTTCGAAAGATTAAAAGATTTCCATCTCATACGCAATGATAAAATCCTTAAAAGCTTAGAATCTCGATACTGCTATAGAACCTTCACTTTTATCTCATATTATAATCTATCATTACAATATTAACCTCAATACGTAGTTAAAAGCTAAAAGAAATGTCGTTTCGACCGATTTGGATGATAAAAACAATGTTGATCCGCCATATAAGCCTTATGGCGTGAAATATTAAAATTAATATTTTCCCTTTTAAATACTAATACGTTTAATTCGTTCTGGTATTCGAATATTGACTATACATGAGCTAAATCTTAATATTTATATGATTAATATTTCATAATTGGACAAACGTAGTAAGGAATGGTATGAATATTATAAATTGTCGCTTAAAATGAGGGAAATTGTTGGAAAACGTTCAGTAAAAAGAGCTTTTTAATAAATGCCATATACTCTGTAACTAGAGGTAAAAACGGAAGGTTAGTTAAATCTAAATAGGCATAATAGGGTAGCAAAAGAAACATATTAAATTGCATGTAGGAAATGTATCAATTGGCTTGAAGACAGGAATATCCCTTACAAATACAAAACGGATTCAGATTAAATCTGCATTGCTTAAAACTATAAATCTTATTCAATTTTGGGAGGAAATTGTGAAAAAATATTACAATTGTAGTCTCGCTCTACATTCTGCTCTACATACAAAATAATGATTGTTTTTGAAGGAAATCCAACAAAATATTGTTATTATTTATTAAATTTTATTACAAAACTAGCAAACCCGGCGAACTCCGTTGCGCCACCAGAGACACCTTTTCTTTGCTATAAACCTCACGGAGCCCGAGACCTTTCCAACGAATACAAAACCGTGGAAATCGGTTCGTGCGTTCTGGAGTTATAGCGTCAGGAAGGAAAACACGACTTATTTTTATATAGTAGAGATGTTATCATTGCTTGTCTACTCGGTAATTTTACCATTATTATGGTAATTACAGTTAAATGTTCCTGCAAAAACATCTATGACCTTTCACGAACACAACAAAAACATACAAATCGAACCTCAATTTTCAAAGTCAGTTAATTATTACAAAGCGCGAGATAAAATCAAAAGCTCGCGTCTAATAAATATCATAATGTATAAACTTAATAAATGCGGTTAACGCGTGCTGCATTTAAAATTGCTTTTTATCTGTAATACGATGATTGAATAAAACGAACGTTTATATTACCATTTATTATGCTTAGCTGGATTTTTCCAATGAATTCCAGCGATTGCCGCGTTGCATTGAAAAATCGGCCCTAAGTCTATTAACTTCATCTGTATGGTTGTATGTAACCGACTCCAATTTGACCCACTTAAGACGGACAAATTTAATTCAATCTTTGTACATTTATCAACGATCAGTGAAAATACAATAGTTTCAAGAAGCGTGGTTCTAAATTATTCAATAGTTAAGATACTAATTCGATACATGCAGTTTATTTTGGGCAGTGTGTGTTAAACACAATGACTCTATTATACTAGTAGACGCGGCATACGCCAACATCATTGCACTAAAAAACAGCGTAATTAATACATACCTACTTACTAACGCATTATCACCAATACAGTTGTTCTCTCTTTCACTCTCACGCACGAGACATAATACATGTCTCATTCATGTACTTCGTAATAACAACTGCCGATTAAAATATAAAAAGAACGTCCAGCCACGACGCTGAATGGTGCGTGACTAAGTGAAACTCGGGCACTTAGCTGAGTTTTTTCTTGCCAAAATAGAGAGCGGGTAACGTATCTAGCTTTTTTATATATCATAGGTTAAACAACGTTTCTTTACTTTCTTCCTCAAAGTGTTAAACATACTGAAACGACCTTTTTTTGTTATAATAGTAAATGAACAGACCAAACCTATGGAAAATATATTATCTTTAACACATCGCAAAATCTTATTATAAACAAATTATCTACATAAGTGGGCAGCAAATCAGAATAGAGGTGTGAACTATGTAGAGTATGTACTTTTAAAGATTTAATAGAAATACTAAATTAATGACTATGCATTAATCTCTACATAAAAAACAATGAAACCAAATAACCACAAGCAACACCTCAAACTTAAACATTCTTTTATAATTCCCTAAAAACGTTCAAATCCACCAATTTACGAAACAAAACGTTTCAGTCATCGTTAGAAGCAGAGGCATTCAAGCGAGGGTGACACGAATCATGAAAAATCACCTTTTTTGTCTACATGTGCCGCCCATCTTGAGAGATTTACGCATTAGGAATTTGGGTTTAGTGGTTTAGTGGGATCTGGGTTCGATTTCAACAAGCTTTTACAATTTTCACCTGTTTTAGAGAGAGTAGAGAGAAGAGATTATCTTGAGAGATTTACTCGTATTAGGATCTTGGGTTTAGTGGTTTAGGTGTGGTAAAGCTATATCATCCAGGTTCGATTTCTAAAAATATACGATCACACTGGAACAAACAAAACAGGATTTGAAGAACACAGGAACAATTACAAAAAAAAATCTTTAAAGTAACCTAAACACATTTTAAATCTAAATTGTGAATGCAGAGAAGAGAGTTACAAAATATGTCAAGTCGCATATAAAATACATCTTTTTCCTTCTCTTATCTGTAGAAACTGCTGCCCAAGGCGATAGTTAATTTTAAACTACCTATGTATTTCAACGGTTCAAAGACTGAAGGAGTTCCTTCTACTACTAGACTTCCTAGTTAGGAAGTCTAGTAAAATGAATAAATGTTTGAGTTTGAATTATACATACATGTTGTAAAAGCCTAGGTTTTCAACAACAAAAGCGGTATAAAAACTTATTTAAATTAGAATTAAAACAATGATCTTTAATTATATTATGCAAACAGACACGCCATTAATGGGAGCATTAATTAGAACTATTATAATAGACTATTTAAAGATGATAGTAATTTATGCATGTTAAATTATTAAAATGATCATTCATTTGTTCCAATGAGAAGTTATTATTTATTGTACAATTATTATTAAACGTAAAACGTATAAATAAGGGCTAAGTGCAGATCCTTGAGGAACTCCACACTTCAAAATAGGTCAACTTGATTGATAAATATGAAACACTATGTTTGAACCGTATTCATAAATAGATTAAAAAAATAAAAAGTTTTTCGTATAACATTGAAAGCATAATCTATAATATAAAAATGAATCCCAAAATGTGTTGGTAAGCGCATAACTTGAGAACGGCTGAACCGATTTCGATAATTCTTTTTATTATATTCCTTGAAGTACGAGGATGGTTTTTATGTAGAGAAAACGTATATATGTACCACGGGCGAAGCCGGGGCGAACCGCTAGTCTTATATATAAAATTCTCGTGTCACAATGTTAGTCTGCATACTCCTCCAAAACGGGTGGACCGATTCTCATGAAATTTTCTGTGCATATCGGGTTTTTCATATGTACCACGGGCGAAGCCGGGGCGGACCGCTAGTGTTTATTAAAAATTATTGGAAGCAAAACTGAACTATGTCAAAATGACAAAAGGATAACAGAAAGCCTTCCTATACCCCATATAAACTTTACTTTAATTTCCTATTTGACTAGCTCTAAATTTAACCAAACTTCCACTATAGCATATTATATTCTCCTCCTACAATCCCATCTTTTTCTAAATCGAAAGTCATCCAAAATAATTTATCATTTTAGGCGTTAAACACACTCAACACAATGCATCAATTCAATCAAACGTTAATTAAAAACAACACGCCTGAATTAATAAAGGATATCACTATTTTATTGCCTTCATTATGTTAACTATTTTCATTTAATTACCAGCAACCGCTAAATTTTGGCTAAAAATATGTATGTTTAGTCCGCAACATTGTTAACAAAAGGACTTGCACAATAAATTAATAAATTGATGCGTGCGAATAATTCGGTCTAGATATCATACCCTCAATAATTTAATATCATTCGTGTTTGCAACTTTTGTAAAAACATTGGATAGTGTAAAAAGTTGAATTGTAACAACCCTATGTTTATAAATTGAAAATTGACAAAGCAAAAATAAATTCCGAAATTCAAATTTTAAAGTACAGTAAATATATTATTTTGTAATATATAATATAACTAGCGGTCCGCCCCGGCTTCGCCCGTGGTCCCTACATGTTTAAACTATCCTATCTCTCAAGTTGGATCGAACTACACATGGTGTGCGAATTTTATTATAAACGGTTAAGTGGTTTAGGAGTCCATTGAGGACAAACATCGTGACACGAGATTTATATATATTAAGAAGATAACACATGAAAAGTAAAAACCAACACGTTCAAAATCAGCAGAACTTCTTAGCTCGAGCGTCGTTTTTCACAGCCCGTACAAATTTTACTTGACGGCGAACTACAAAAGTAAAACGCGGATTCAATACAAAACAATTAAAGTAACAGTCCACTGCGACATTTTGGCTAATAATTTCAAAATACTTTAGCCTCGTAACAAAGAATTACAAAGGAATTACGCCATAACAAATTGCCAAGTAAAGCGGTGGCCATTTTTTGCAGACGAAAACTCAATAAGCTATTTTCGCGCCCTCTCGCCGTTTTTTCTCCGGACACAGCTGGTTTGCTGAAAAAACGTATGAAAAACAGTTTGCAGGACAATCCGCTAGGTGGCGGTAGCCTTGAAAAGAGTTTCACAAAAAAGTTTTTATATAAAACTCGATGAATGAAATTGCTATAGACAATTATAACGTAGTTAAAATTTTCTTTATAATAATTATTTTGCTGGTTGCAAAGGTATGTAACTGGCAGCTTATTATTTATAAGTTATACTTACTAAGTTAAATTCTTGTTGAAAAATATGTATTGTTAACAATTTAATAAAGTGCAATAAATCATTGTATTTATTTATTGGTAGTGCCTTATCAGTTATTAGCAATTATTGTTAGTTATGTGTTCTTATTTATTCTTAACGCTATATTGCGTAGAAATAACTTAAAGCTCTCCCTACCCAATATAACTAGAACGATCTACTCAAAGCAATATCAATGCATTTTAACAACTAAATTTGAAAAGTATATTGAATTGATTTTCATACAATTTTTCCCAAATAGATGGTTCTTGCTATAACTTTTACAGAACTAATGGTTGTAGAAAGGTTTAATATGATATATTTAGTAATTTAAATATGTATTTAAGAAAACAATGAAATGAAAATAATCTCGCCCGTATGCAAATGAAATATCCGGTGATTATGTCTTGAACAATTATCCCTCAAGCAGTCTTTGTTAATAACTACTTATATTATGAAGAAAAATCATTTAAACACCATTTAAAAGAGATAAAACATAATCAAAAAGAGATAAAACATTATCATCTTCAATCAAATAAATTAAGCCTTTCATGATTGAAAATAATATGCAAATCTCATCTCTTCAGTTTTCTAAACAAACGTTAATATTTTTCAATACCATTAAAATTTATGAATATATATTTTCACGTCACAAAATCACCATTTTCCATACATTAAGGTATATACCTTAATGATTTACATAAATCTGGGAATAATTATAGCTTATTACACTATTATTCTTTCATTTGATCACGTATTGACTCTTCAGGAGCGCATCGCAAAATAGCTGTATAAAAACGTACTATCTTCAAGATATAACACCAACAAATTAAAAAGCCACCCCTCAGAAACTAAAGCCTCGAAACTGTTTCCTTTTCATCTAGCCGGGTTATACCTCAACCCTTTACTGCGCATGTCGCTATACATAAGTAGGTGGAGGAAAAAAACACGAATTTATACCGGGTAAATTTTAAACCTATACTTTTTTTTTCCACTCCAACATTTTTATGTCGATCCTTTCTATGTGTGCGTCGTGCCAGTTTTAATTACGTATCGACTTAATTTGCCTGTGAACCCGGTTGTTTCACGACAAGACCGGGGCTGTGTATTAAAATTTGATAGAGAAATAATTTGTATTGTGTTGTTGAGTCTAGGTTATGTTTTTGTGTGTCCAGTTTTGGAGGGAACATTTGTTTTTGTTTGTGGAACGGTGATTCTGTTACGTTGTTATTGTGTTGATCTCGGGAGATGTGACGGAGGTTGGTATTGCTGTTTTAATGATTGTTTGACGTGCAATGACGTGTGTTGAACACCTGTTGATGACTCCGTTGCGATCATGCATAGCGTGTCAGTCAACAATGCTAAACGTTGCTAAGTGGACATGGTTTAGAAATCATTCGTCGGCAGTTGAGTGTTAATGTGTTTTAATTAGATGCTTTGATTAAATGATGATATAGTTTAGTAATGTATAAATTTAACATTTATATTCATATTTCAAATATAAAATGAGTAAAACGTACTTGAACCTTATTACATCCTTAATTAAATTATTATTCCATTTGGTATTATTGTCCGAAAATAGGAAAAGAGATAAAAATAATTACTTCCTTTGTATTAGTTCATAAGTTATTTTGATACATGCAAATATGATAACATATTTATGTAGATTACATTTTGTAAGATAACATTCTGTAGATTTATTTTAATTAAATATAGGTAATATTGCGATTCCCGATATCGATATACTTAAATTCTAATCAAAAATAATATATAAAAACTGCTTCTTAAATAGAAGTGTCATCGGAAGTAAAAATATAACGGTAGATACATTTTTATCCTTATTGTTGGAATTTAGAGGAACTAGTACAATGTTTTGTTAAATATTAGAATGTTTTGGTGCTCTAAAGAACCTAGGTAGTTCATCCAGACTTAGGCTAGGTGGCGCTTGTCGATAAATGAAGAGAAGAATTTAATAAATGTTACTAAATTCACGATCTATTAATTATTTGTCTTATTCAGGGTGTCGATTATTTTAAGACTAGATTTCCGCCCGCGGCTTCGCCCGCGTTTTCAAAGGAAAACCCGCATAGATCCCGTTCCCGTGAGATTTCCGGGATAAAACCTATCCTATGTGTTAATCCAAGTTACCCTCTATAAATAAATAAAATAAATTATTTATTTATTTATTTATTTATTAGATATTACACTCAATGTTGTAGACATGCAATTTTATATTACTAGAGACTAGACTACATTTGCCTGTGATCTTGATATGCTTAATATGTGTAAAATGAGAAATTTTATGCTTTTAAACTTTCTCCACAATAAATATAATCTGTATCAAAATATAAGTAAAGAAAATCGTGTAATTTACACTTTTTATAAATCAAGAACGAATGCATGGATTTTAATGATTTTTTATTCTACGATAAGGATATTATCAATTATAAATTTAACGGTGCATTTACATCTAACTTACATAGAGCTAGAGTTAGAGCAAGAGCATTCTTTCGTGATCTAACATTGCATAGAATCTTTTCGAATGCACTAAGAACAACGAAAGAATGCTACGCCTGTTTACACTAAAATAATTGATATATACTGGGGCTAGAATGAGCATTTTTTTTATTATAGTAAATTGTGATTTGACACCAGTCAAAAACAGCTGAGCGGACTGAATAATTTTCGAGATTTTGGATTTATTTTCACTTGGATTCTATAGTGAAGATAAACCATTCGCGATTCAGAGATCTGTATAAAAATGGCTGCTGTAACAAAATTTGAATGTTTTTAGCTATGCGTCATCCATAAAACACTTTGTCTTAACCCATTTATCATTTCGTATCATTTTTGCGAGAATAAATCTCGAATAATGAACAAGAGTTACAACCAGGCCGTAAAGGGTCATTCAGACCACGTCTGTTTTATGGTACTGCGCCTCCCACTAAAGGTTTATTTGTAGAGGGTTAACTTTTCGATATAGACCATTGTGCAGAGGAATGCTGACGGGTTATGTTGCAGTTTAAATGGTGGATTTAATTTTGTGGATTTGCTTGTTGTACGAAGCTTTCTACGGTCTATATTGATGATTAGTATCTATCAGGGAATAAGCGCTGCCTAATATGTGTACCTAAAATGTCTCTTAAACAATACAAACTAAAATTGTTTGTAACCAATTTATAGTGAACAAGACAACAAATAATCACATTTAAAGCCAGATTCAAAAGAATTATTTGCGGGCAACTAAATGTTCAATTAGGTAAATACTTAAATATCCTAAGTAATAACACAATGTTCATTTCATATAAATTTTCAATAGTATTGATTGATCAACAGTCTGGCGTAAGAAGACAGTTAAACAATGCACTGATCGCTATTTATATTTCAGCTATTAGAATCAAACGAATATTGAAATCCACTATTAAAACTGTAAACAATCACACAATCTTAAGAAAAAAACACCAAAAAAAAGAATTGTCATGTCTATACATTCCTAACTCTACGTCATAAATTCATCAACATTGACTCGATGATGCACGGACAGTTAAACAAACGATCGAGCAGTTAACCATGAGAAAGTAACAAATACCTACAATGTTATGCTTTGTAGGTTAAAATTATTTGTTTTTATTCGCGTGCTCTACCGTTGAAAATTTTAGGGCTTTATAAAAGTTAGCACTTGAATGTTACTTAGCTGATTAAGTTAGGATACACGATTTAGTTGTAACTTACGATTAAACAGGAAAGCCTTAATTTTCATTTGCATTTACTAGTATTATATTATTGAAGCAACTATGGAGATGATTATATTATCAACTAGGAGTTTCTTGCGATTCTTCTCCATAGATATTGCTTTCCGAATCGGTCGTCAATGTTAAAAAATGTTATGACGATTCAAAGTTACTTTTATAATTAGTGTAATTGAATAAATAAATGATTGAGTTTGAAGAAAACTTTGATGACGTTGTAGATATGTCAGATATGGACAAACTCGAAAATGACTAAACCGATTTTGAAAATATCTTCACTAATAAACAGCTATAACAACAACATACAATACCTATATAAGGAATAATAATTCCTACTTCGCCTAGACTAGGTTTTGTTAAATTCGTTTTTACGGTCGTGGCACAGATCTAGTTCATAATACAAAGTTCATTAAACATGTTTCTACTAAACTTGATTATAATATCATAGACCATAACGCGGTCATTTCGTAAATAAAACAAATAAAACCCAGCCGAGATTAAATAAAAATGGTGAAGCACGAGCCCACTCTACATATAAAGGGTTCCGTATTAACTACATTTAAAAGCCTCTCTTTGCTTTCAGAATAAATTTAGGCTATGCTTGATGTAGAGTACTTTAATGTCTTTTAAACAATACAAACTTAAATTGTTTCAAGTACATTTCACCATATCACGTGACAAACGTTTTTTTTATTCCAATATCTTTGGCAATTACAATACACACTACATGGTAGTTAGCATTAAACATAACATTTCTATAATAATACTATCACAACCCAAACCATCTTACTACATCATCACTACATAGTATAAAACAAAGTCGCTTTCTCTGTCCATATGTCCCTATGTATGCTTAAATCTTTAAAACTGCGATTGTGATGCGATTTTTTTTAATAGATAGAGTGATTCAAGAGGAAGGTTTTAGTATATAATTTATTATGTTTTAGACAAAGCGGGCGAAGCCGCGGGCGGAAAGCTAGTTGATAATAATTAATCTACTAATAACAACTACCTAATAGACCATAGAACCAAGTCTATCCCATAGAGTTTTCATTCTAACGAACCCAAAAACTAATGATACCAAGATTCGTTCCGGCGAACGCAGCTTCCGTTCACAATTTCGAGTGTAACTTTTTTTCTATCTCGCTCACATATTTTTTAACTCGTTTTGTTGTGTCCCTTCGTCCAGCATACTCACCACAACTCACCATGGAATCCT
>CAJQZN010031961.1:0-32936 GCA_907164685.1 Colias eurytheme | reverse complement strand
AACTGGTATCCATTTCACGCGGCTGGAGCGCGCGCCAATGTTCGACCACTTGGAGCGCGAAGTCGATACTCAGCTTTATAGTTATTAACAAAGAAAACAAAATCAAAATTGTTTCATCCGTTCCCCACACACAGAGACAGACACAAACACATAATACCCCGTTTCTCGTCGTTGGTTAAAAATAAAAATAGATATTCGCAAAAATGTAAATAAGTTGAAATTATAAGCTTTCTCATTCGAGACGAGTGTTTACTTTTCAGAGCACGGATTCATTTCAGAGCCACGCAAAAAATTGTTTACGAAATTACAGTAGTAAGTAATTTGTACGGAATGTCAAATAGTTGAAAGGTACTAAATTTATTTCTATTTAAAAAAAATGTGTGCGTGTACTAGTGTACACACGTAAGAAGTGAAACTTCTTTATGACCTTATTTTTCAAAAAATAATTTACTATATGCAACTTTACAGAAATACGTCAATCACGCGTGGTAGGGAATAGGGATAAGAAAAAGATGGCGCGTAACGGAAAAATGCCACGCGTAATGAAAAAATGTTACACTAATTTTTTTCCAACCCCGATAAAGAAGTTTCACTTCAAAAAATATAGTAGGCACATAAAAAATAGATAGAGAAAAAATAGATGCTTACATCTTTAAAACTACGTAACGTACTTTGATGCAGTTTTTTTAACAGATAGAGTGTTTTAAGAGGAATGGGTAAATAATTTGTTTAGTTTTAAGCAGAAAACTCATCATGCTAAAACATTTTGGATTAATCTTTATATTTAGACTTAGTTCACTCTCAAGTAGGTACAGTACGATTCACGAAAGATGACCACAAATGGCGGCCGTCTGCGCACGTACACTCATGAAGAAAATACTTTTTGGTTTTGCATAACCAGCGTTTACAAAATTACACAAATTATTTAACCAAAAATTTAAATATTATTTTGCCTAAGTCAATTTGTGGTCAATTTGTGGTCATCTTTCGTGAATCTTACTGTACTTAGACAAAAATCTATAGTCTTGTTCCGTTTACGAACATTTATGATATTTGTTACTTTTACCGGTTACAAGAAATTACTTCTTTATTGAATAACTAGCTTTCCACCCGCGGCTTAGCCCGCGCAGTAAAAGAAAAAACCGCATAGTTCCCGTTTTCATGGGATTTCCGAGATAAAACCTATCCTATGTCCCGGGGTAAAAAGTAGCCTACGTCCTTTCCCGGATATCAAAATATCTCTATACCAAATTTCATGCAAATTGGTTCAGTAGTTAAGGCGTGATTGAGTAACAGACAGACAGACAGAGTTACTTTCGCATTTATAATATTAGTATGGATTATCGATTTATTTTCGATTTTTAATTGAATAATTTCTAAAATAACACTGTATCATTAGTCACAAATTACGTTTCTAAGATCAAGGTCTAAACACACATCAAAGCAATTAAACGTCCTAAAATAAAATATTTCAAAGAAATAATATATATCTTATTTAAGAAGCAATCCACGAGCGTCTACTTAAAATAAATGACTGCTATAGCGCTGTCAAGAAATCTTGTTAAACGAATATATTTCGCATTTAAAAATTTCACCTTTAAAATTGCCGTCATAAAAATCACAATACGTTTTCTTTTTTTTTTTTACCTTTTCCTTACCAAGTTTTTCCTGGCTTCAAAGCTCACTTTAAGTGCCACTTCTCCATTTTTGAGATATTTCGTATATGATCATAGCGTGGTGTTACTTGTATTTATTATAGGAGTAAAAACGTTACATATAGTCTTTAATTTACGTTTGTTTGCTGAACTACAAAATTTAAAAGCAATAATACATAAAGTAATATGTAGTGCTATTCCTAGCATAAGTTCACTGCTTGTAAATTGTACTATGTCTAATATAAAATATAATGGTATACTTGTGTTTCAACCATTTTAAGCTAGCCGTATTCATATTTGCCAAATTTCATATAATACCATGTATAATAAATATTACGCTAATTTCTTTGTAGAAGTCAACAGAATCCAAAAAAGTTACCTAGTCAGAAAAAATTAACAAAGATAAACATTATTAAGACTATATAATACAATATATTCAAATTATTATAGCTCTACATTTTATTCAATTTAATGTAGGTAAATGCCATTAAATTTCAAAAAGCAGATATTCTAACACAAAAAAGTCTTAAAACAACAATAACATTATATTCTTCTCAAATATAACAACAGAAAACAAACAAATAACACCCAACATTTTTTTATATACGTAAAGATAAAATTGCCTGAGAAATTGTAGATGCACCGACACTACCGCGACGCGACATCAAGAATTGTACGAATTTTCTTGTAAGTTCATTCATTTATTTTATTCATGTCTCGAAGTTTCTTTTTACTGATATGCACCTGAGTTGTGACGGGAATTAATTATTATTATTGTATAATAAATTATCTGTAGAAATTAAATGCAACTTGTTTGTTGCAGGTTATTTATTGTGTAAAGACTTCAAATATTCGAGTCATTGCAGCTACCTAATTGCTAATAAAGTGTGTAAATTTTATAATCATTTTCATATTCGAAAATGGAGGCGAAGGAAAGTTAAACTGTTATACAATTATACATATATCATATTACAGTTAAAGACGCTCTTTGGAAAATATATATTTACTTTAATGTGGTAGGTAATTAATTTTAACTGAAATTTATTTAAGTAAGATATATCTCTATAATTTCTTAATCGTTCGTTGAGAAAATATTGGTAAGGACTTATTGTATTCAGTACCCACTAAAATTAATTTCTTCAATATTCTATGATATTGAACATTCCAACTGCTAACTAACTTTCACGACTACGCTTACCTTTCTCTACAAAAAATATACAATTACAAAAATACATTATAATACGCATATTAAGAAAGTTTGTTAAGAAATCTTCATATTATTGTCATTGCTTGCGAAAGTCGTTACATAAAGGCACAATGACTTATGTTATTATAAAGTTCTCACAAATATTATGGAAGCCTTGTTTAACTCGTGAAGTATAATATTATGACATAATGTATGAGAAATTAAATATACAGAGTGTCCCACTGTTGGTATACTAAGCACAAAGAAAGTTATAGTTTTGCATACGCTGAGTACGAAAAAAATACTTATAAAATTACAGAAGCAGTTTTTTTTAAATAGATGAATTATTCTTATAACTCTATGTGTACACCCATAACAAGCAACCCGCCCAGGTTTGCCACCCGCACGTGAACTATCGTTTAAGATTATGTTTTCATAGACAAAATGCTCACATTAGCGAAGCGGTAAGTTATAAGTAAATGCCGGCTGCGTGAAGCTAGAGAAGAAAACAGGAAAAGTATTTTTTACGAGATCAGTGTATGCAAAACTACAGTCCCTTCGCGGTTAGTATACCAATAGTGGGACACCCTGTATATTAATTGGATGTGAGATTCATCTCTCGTTGTGTTCATAACTCATAAACAATTAGGTATATTCAATATGTCTTTGATTAAATTCAAAGCTCATAAAAAGAAGAAGTGAAACTTCTTTGGCAATATTCAAAGATATCAAAATCGTCGCCGTATTCCATGACGTGACGGTATTGCCATGACGCGACCTTGAAATTTTACTCTCAACGCGCCCAAAGAAGTTTCACTTCAAAAACGTATATTAATCTAGTTATCGCCTGCATGAAGCCAGGTTATACAGTCAGTCATTTACTTTATACAAAGTCGTTATTTTTACCCATATCTAATATCGAAGTAAACATACCTACGTTTTGAAAACAAAAAAGTCCTGTCTGTTCTTACTCCAAATTCAAACTCGGAAACCAATAAATGATTCATTTAAGGATAACGAATGAATCATAAATTATAATTTACTTAGTCAAATTATAATTTCGCACATTATTAATTGTATTCCTTCACTTTCATTTTACTATGCTCTATAAGAACTAAAAATTTACTGCAACAATATGTAGTAGATTATAATTGTACCTAATGAAAGGCTATTTAATATTCACAAACTTGTGAAACGAGCTTTACTCATGAAATACAATAATAATGCTAAATAATAAATATGGATTCTAACCTAGTAAATACAGTGCACTATCATTTGTTGAAAACTTTTAACTTTACCTGGTATAAAAATAAAGACATAAAAATAAAATTTCTTGACAATTTATATTTTCAATTTAAAGTAAAATATTATATTAATACATATATATTGGTTTCATTCTAGATAATATCATTGATTTTAAAATTAGATACATACATATAAGAATTATTATTCTTATTTAAGTTATTATACTTTTAATGTATCTTTTATAAAATTAGTGTTAATATTTATGCGTAGATGCACAACACTATAACATAGGCAACTTAAAAAAAAGATTAGTTAGGTACCAATTCATAAACAAAACCAAAAAAAAATTGTTAAATAATTTGTATTTAAAATCGATTAATATGTAAATAAATTGCTCTACAAATCGTTGACTTTGAATCTCACTTTTGAACTCCAATTCTTTATTAAAAACATTTCATTTATATTTTCATAATAAACACCAAATTAAAAGCAAAGAGTTGAAACAATATATAGCATTTTTAAATATCATATAAATTTAATGGTACAATACTCTTTGTTTTGATATAGTTAAGGGTTAAAAACAGAAGCCTGACGCTACCTTATAACTGGACCGAAGCTTTCCAAACAGATCTACGACACTTTAAATCTAAAACATCATTCATTGCTTGTTTTGTATGCGCATTTACTTACACGTGTTTTAAGTACGCGTTATTACGACGCAATGTATGCCACACTATAGATAAAATCGTAAGAACAATCTGTCAGATTTGGTAGTATTAAAAAAAGGAAAGCACACCGATCTTCTATCCCTCGCTCCCGCCACGCGACTCTATACCCATCTCTGTTTAACGTATATTAATGTTGTATTTTTATCTCTCACGCACGGCACGCGTATATGTTTGTCTCGCTCACTCTAGGTGAATGCTCGTAACATCCGCTAAGAAACTAGTTACTATAGTGACAGGTGCAAAAGTTGATCCAAGAATTCCACGGCCAGTTTTGTTTTTAAAAATGGCCGGTCCACCGTCTAGTCGCCAGATGGCCATGCCTCTTATATTATGCGTGATAAAATAGTTGCTAATCTATGGATGTATTCCTATTTATTTTATAGAGGCTAATAATGTTCAAATGCCTATGATAATTAACATATAAATCTCGAAAAATTCAATAAAAAATTATTTTAATTTTAGGCAGCATTAAGGGCTGATTTTTCAATCCTTGGTTAAAACTTATTCGTCGAATAATGTATAAAACTACCATTTTAAAAAGGTATTCTAATTGCCCGTATTTGACAGTTTACGGGAAATTTTAATATTATATTATCGTGTAATACTTACTTTATTTGACGGATAAGTTTTAACCAAGCATTGAAAAATCGGCCCTTAATAAAGTATGTATAGTCGCATTAATGTATATATAATTACCCCTTTTTGAAATTATCTTTTCAACTTTTCAATGTAGAGTCTCTTAAAACAAAAAGAAATTGTATATTTTCACAATTCGATAGTTATGTAAATTAGGACATATATTATGAAATCTTGATTGATCTTAAATCCACTAGCCATGGTCAAATTATTCAAATACATTATTTCACTTTGATAGAGCTTTGAGTTAAATTAATACACTAGCGGTCGTCCCGGCTGCACCCCTTATTTTGAAATCAGTTCAGTAGTTCCTAAGTAGTTCCTAGCGCGTTCATACTAACATATTATTTCGTTTTATATTATTACTGCTCCGTTCCTATTTATCGTACTGTGGTGATATAATATTATAACCTATAGCCTTCATCAATAAATGGGTTATCTAACACCGAAACAATTTTTCAAATCGGCCCAGTAGTTCCTGAGATTAGCGCGTTCAAACAAACAAAAAAACTCTACAGCTTTATCATATTAGTATAGATTAGTAGATATAGCTAAAGATAGATATAAGGTATAGATAATACAGATAACAAATAGTTCTTACTGCAGTGTATTGAAAATACCAACACCTGGGTTCGACAAAGCTGTAATTTCGGCGTCTTTTGTGTCCCAAATGTACGTGTCATAAATTTAAATCCGCCATTTTGAAGGTACAGATGTTTCACTTTAATATTGGTTAAGGCGCGAACGGAAATCGCGACACTATCAAAGGTTGTATTTTATTTTGTTAACATGATTTTTGAACATCTGTGTAGCGAGTTTATTTCTGGATTGCGCTATTGTAGAGATTTTTGGACAATTTAGTATCAAATCTATAAAAAAGAAATTTATTTAAAGCAATAAAGCCGACATTTGCATATATCCCATCTTATGAGATTGTAAGATGGGATATACCCATAGAAATCTAAATAACAAGACACATAGAAGTGCTTTAATGTCATAATTCGTATGAAAACCGCTGTCGCCAAAATCAACACATTCAAACCGAAAGTTAAACAGTACACACAAGTAAACTATGCCTTTTATTGGACAGCTTGATTTTAGTGAAAACTAACTTATCTATTAAATTAAGCTTTTGAATATGTATCCTAACGCACGAATTTACGGTTTATTTTAGAATAACATCCCTAAGTGAGACTTTTTGCTCCAATACGAACAAACGTGATAATAAGAATGGTCGACTGTGTCATTCATTGTTATTTCGATTACTATGGTGACACTCGTAATACTTGTAAATATTCTATAATTTTAAGGAAAAACGGCATTATTTCTAAAAAAATATATTTTCCGATGAAATATTATTCCTTTATAAGTATAATTACAACTTGTGGAAGAATTTCCGCAATGGGAATTGCTGAAACACACCATGTATACACTCATACGTCTCCAGAGCAACTGAACAGTGACGAATGCACTGGTGATGTGCAAATCACCTGAGTGGCGACAAGGTCACGCACGCTTACGACTTCTAGTGTCTTGTTATTTAGATTTCTATGGATATACCGATATATCGGTATATCCTTACCTTAAAGGTTGCCCTTATACTTGGAGCATAAATAAAAAAGCTCCTAGAGCTTTAAAAAAAAAACCCACTGCGCAAAAAAACTATTAAATATAAAAACCTACAGCAAACGATAACCCAAACAAACAGACATGCAAAGATTTCAAGCACGCGTAATCCTATCATAAGAGGGGATTAAAGGCAAACAGGGAATGTAGAACAATTTCCATATATTTGTGGGGTAGTGTCGTATTTAGCGGTTGTAAGCCTGTGATAGTGGCACGCGAGGGGTCAGGAACATTAGGTGGGTGGTACAGTGGGACTATTATATATTTGATATTTAAACTATACTACATATATATTTACAGGGCAGATTAAAGCGGACTATTGGTGCGGGAGTAGAGCACATTTTAGCACTAATTCAGTATAGATTGCAGCGGAGAAGGTAACATACTCCCACAGAAGATCGAAGAATAGTACGTCTAGCATGTTAATGCTACTGCGTTTCATACTAAGAATGATGTATATTTGCTTCTTTTTTAATGTGTTTATTCTAATGCTGTAAAGAAAAGTGTCTATGCTTACTTAATTTATGTAATTACGACCTTTTTTTAAAAATTAATAAATTTGATCCTAATTATTTGTGAAATGCGTTCCCATGATATGTGTTTCAATATATCAAACTGTCAATAAAACAAAATATCTTACAAATCATTGTTAGTTACGAAGTTAAAATAATATTTTATATTATAATGTTGTTAAGATGAATAATAAAAAATAATAGCACGTAACTTAATTATATTTTCCTGTTTCTCGCCATACACTTTCAAACTTATTATTTAAATTGCCTACTTGATAAAGATTGTTGTAACAATAGCTTTTTCTATTTACAGTCGCCATGCATTTAAATTCTATTTTATCAATAAATATACCTACGTCCTACATATTAAAATTCTATGAATAGGTATTGGTTGCATATAATATCTAATATATTATAATATTATATCTATTGGTTACAAAAAATTATTCAAGACGCCTAAACAAACTTTGCAAACCCACTGTGCCGCCAACTCAAAACTAATTTCAGTTTTAAGCCAGCCCTGATGGTAACTATATTTACAGTGAAGTTTCACCCACTTAGGTCGCGGTTTTGTTATAGTTTGCGAACTCCAAACACTGCTCAATCTCTATTGATGACTTCATCTGTTGTTAAATTTGCCATTGCTGTTTTGGAGCTATTAAAATTGTAGGGGAATTTATGATTTACATTCAATGTACTATATTTAATTAATTTATGGGTCTTATATTTTCTATTGTATAGATTATTGTGGTGTGGTATTTGTAAAACTCCTCCGACACGACTCTACCGATTTTTATTAATGTTTTATTTATTTTTGGTACGTTTTAAGATTTTATATACCTCGATATGATAAGGGTGTCCTTGCGGAATAACGAGTCTGCAAGTTGAGAATTAGAATGAGAAAGACTAGGTACATGTTGAGGAATTAAAATATAGAATTTATTAATTGACAAATGAATCGAGTATTTAAATAACGTCAACAGATAAATACCTATAACTAAATGAAAAAATGTGTGCGTGTACACACGTAAGAAGTGAAACTTCTTTATGACCTTATTTTTCAAAAAATAATTTACTATAATATATGCAACTTTACAGAAATACGTCGAATCACGCGTGGTAGGGATAAGAAAAAGATGGCGCGTAACGGAAAAATGTCACGCGTAACGAAAAAATGTTACACAAAATTTTTTCCAACCCCGATAAAGAAGTTTCACTTCAATAAAATATAGTATAACCTACTAAAAATATTTCTTTGTATCCATATTATCTCTTCATAATATTTGTATACTTACATGTAGAAATAAATATTCAATTCATATTACAAAACTACACACAATACACTGCAAATATTTTAACGATGTATCCATTGCATTCAATACAATAGATATTGTATTTACAAAATACAATTTAATCTCTATTCATCCATACTAATATTATAAATGCGAAAGTAACTCTGTCTGTCTGTCTGTTACTCAATCAAGCCTTAACTACTGAACCAATTTTCGAATTTGAAATTTGGTATAGAGACATTTTGATACCCGAGAAAGGACATAGGATAGGTTTTATCCCGGAAATCCCACGGGAACGGGAACTATGCGGGTTTTTCTTTGACTGCGCGGGCGATGCCGCGGGTGGAAAGCTATAGTATGTTATAATTTAAAGATGACATTTGCGAAGTTGCATGTTGTATTACTGACGATGATTCAGCATTTTTCAATATAAATGAAATGTATTCATTACGACCTTGTTAATTTTGTATGTGAAGGTCCTCTTGTGGTGTATGGACAAAAAGAAAATACATATTTTATTTGTACACATAACACATTACATGTTACTAATATACAAGGTGTCCCACTATTGGTATAATAAACGCGAAGCGACTTGTAGTTTTGCGTACACTGATCACGTAAAAAATACTTAAACAACAAAATTACGTCAAAAATTTTTTGCTAAATTTTCCTGAAAATCCATGTTTTCTTCTCTAGCTTCGCGCAGCCGGCATATTCCACTTCTCTAATATGAGCATTTTGTCTATGAAAATATAATCTTAAACGATAGCTCACGTGCTGGTATCAAAGTTGGGTGGGCCGTGGGTTGCTTGTTATGGGTGTACACATAGAGTTTTAAGAATTCATCTATTTGAATAAAAAATGCGTCTGAAATTTTATAAGTATTTTTTACGTAGGTACTCAGCGAATGCAAAACTCCTTTGAGCTTAGTATACCAACAGTGGGACCCCCTGTATGAAAAAATATCAAGAAAACAATTAAAATTAATAATTTTACAATGATTCACTCAGTGATTTGAGAATCTACGGACAGAGGGGCATTATCACATCACATCATCTGTTTCTCTGATTGATTTTATTTACGGATTAATAGTAGATCAGTATTTTGTGTCCTGCCAGACTGAGATTGTTTTAAATTGAAATAGTTTTTAGTTCTTATAAAAATACTTACCCTGCAAAGATTTTGATCTAGTAATGGGTAGATTTATTTAATTGGAAAATAACATAGCCAAGAATACTGTGATTGACTGATTGATTAATTTTCATATTACGATAATATACAATACCAACTTAAAAATCCACGGATATTCAATCAATGGATAACAAACGGTAACTTATAAAAAATATCTACAGACTAGCGGTCCGCCCCGGCTTCGCCCGTGGTACATGTTTACGTTTTCTCTACATAAGAACCATCCTCGTACTTCAAGGCATATACTAAAAAAAGAATTATCGAAATCGGTTCAGCCGTTCTCGAGTTATGCGCTTACCAACACATTTTGCGATTCATTTTTATATATAAGAGATAGCAATAACTTACATAACAAAAATATCAACCTATTTTATGTGTATTTATTCTTTATATATTTAGATTTTATCAAAGGATGTCGGTACTAAATTATCAGAAATCTCAGTGATGGCAAAAATAAAGAATAATTGATTACTCCCGTACGTAGGCGAACAGCATTCTTAAGTCGAGATTCACCATAAAATTTTACAACAAAAAAGGTCATCGACTTCCTTTCGAAGCATACAAACTTATTAACTTATTAAGGTACATATGTATTTAACATAAGTCCCAATGAGATATATATGACTATACCTGTTTGAGGATATTTAAATTAATACTAGCGGTCCGCCCCGGCTTCGCCCGTGGTACATATGAAAAATAGATGTTGGCCGATTTTCAGACTTACCCGATATGCACAGAAAATTTCATGAGAATCGGTCCACCCGTTTCGGAGGAGTATGCAGACTAACATTGTGACACGAGAATTTTATATATAAGATTAAAATGATATCTCTTAAAAAGAGCAATCATTCTACTTTACTTAAAACTAGCTGTGCTGTTTTATCCGCATTGCTCCACTCCTATTGGTCTTACTCTTAGCGTGATAATATATATACGTATAGCATATAGCCTTCCTCGATAAATAGACTGTCTAACAGTGAAATAATTTTTCAAATCGGACCCGTGGTTCCTGAGATATTATATACTGATTCTATTGGCCAGTAATATCGCGAAAACCGCGGTCGAAACTTGTGTTAAAATTTAAATAGGTTCGAGAGCATGAAACTTCGCGGAATCTCTACAGGGAAGACAAAAACACGTGCTTCGAATATCTTCTTTATAATATCTACCTTATAATGTTCCTATACCTTTAATATTATATTCTATGGTGGTCTGGTAAAATCTCAATTTATACTTAAATTACTAAGTTAATTTTAAAAATTTAAGCACGCTTTTATAAGCTGTATGTATGTAGTATGTTTGTAAAATAGTAAGTAACCGACATGTTCGTATGTATCCGTCTCTATTAGAATTATGAATAATTTTAAACGAACTGATTTAATTCATACTTTGTACACTTATCAAGGATTGGTGACAATACAATAAATAATTCGTGCATCGAAAGCGAAATTTTATTTCATACTTTGTAAATTGTACACTTATCTTTCATCAGTATATATCTGACTAGCGGTCCGCCCCGGCTTCGCCCGTGGTACATATTTCGCAATAAAAGGTAGCCTATGTCCTTTCTCAGGGTCTAAAGATTATCTGTGCCAAAATTCATCAAAATCGGTCCAGTAGTTTATGCGTGAAAACCATACGTACATACAAACCTTTCCTCTTTATAATATTAAGTAAAAGTCTTAGTAAAAGTATAGATTGTAACATGTTTTTAGTCGTCAAACTATATTTATTTTTTCTACAGGTACTATTAATTCTGCACCCTGGGTCAACGCGGACGAAGCCACGGCAACTCGTATTATATAATTCAAGAAAAAAGCAAGACATAATTAGTTGAACGTCAGGTGCACCAAGCGGTTCCCACGGCGGCCATTTGTGAAAAACAATCCGATGTTTGGTTGGAAATGTTCGATTCTTATACATGGGTATTCATACAATACTGTTATGTATTTATTAAGGAATAACTTAAATATATAATTCGACAAGTACTCTGTGTTTTATTGAACTCAAAACGCAAGTATTCAACTCGTATTTGAAACTGCATCAAAATATATTTATTTATATTTTTTATTTTAAGAAAGCTGTTTCTATGGTTAAAGTAGATATATTCGAATTAGTTGAAAGAAAAAATATAGTAGATATTAAAATTGAGTAACCATAATATAATATGTTATACTGATTATTCACATTACCTATGTGAAATGACTCTTAAATTAAGTTTGCATACTACCATTAACAATATTTTTTACTAGGCAATATTTTCATTAGTTTTTCCAGTCAGTTATAAAGAATGACATTTAAATTTGCTACAATTAAAACAAATAATTATCAATTGGGAATCTATCCCACAGAAAAAAAAACCGTTTTCGTAATCCTGTTATAAATAAGCTGCTAGCTGCTCTCCGCGGTTTCACCCGCGTGGCTCCACTCCTGTTGGTCTTAGCGTGATGAGTGATGATATTATATAGCGTATAGCCTACCTCGATGAATGGGCTATCTCACACCGAAATAATTTTCAGACCAGACAAATCGGAACAGTAGTTCCTGAGATAAGCGCGTCCAAACAAACAAACAAACTCTTCAGCTTTATAATATTAGTATAGATTAATAATATACAATATCCCTAACTCTATAATATCTTTAACATTTTAAAATATTCTAAGGTTTTTTTTCTACGTATTTTTATCTAGTTTCTACTAACATTATATACACTATTTAATTTTCATAATACTAAGACAAAATATTAATAACTCTAATATCCTAGAAATGCAGTAAATTAAATCTAATTTCGAAGCAATTCTAATGCAAAGCGAGCTAGTGGTGTGCCACTGATCGATATCTTAAGCGAGTAAAGGTTAGCTGAAATCGAACGCCCACCTTGTAAATCTTTTCTTACTAGTGATGTGCCTTTGCGATGTAGAGCGAATAGTTTATAGCTATTAATATAAGTTTAGTTTTTGTTATTTAATTAAATGCTAAAAGGAGATGACGTAAAATTGATTTAGTCGAGATGTAATAAATCTTTATGCTGTACGATATTTATAATAATCGCGAAAAAATTAAATTTATGCTAGTAACTAATTAATCCTGATAATTAGCTTATGATAATAATGATAAATTATGAACTTTATGTCTATCAAATAATATTTAATAAATTATTAGCACTTAGTCATTAACTGGAACACAATCTACACAGTAATAAAAAAAACAAATTGTAATGTAGAGTCGTTACAAAATACTACTGAACTGTTATACATCGCGACAGAAGCTCAAAAAAGAAATATCCCATCAAGTAACATCGATAAAAGCTATAATTAACAAAGTATCGATACGATCCCATCACTACAATAATTATGTCGGGTGGTTTCGGCCACTAGTGCTGGTCCGCTTTAATGTTTCGTGTGACCATCGTGCGGGTAGTTTGATGGACGTGGTCAGTGCATTTGAATTTGTGGTCACCGAATTGGATAGTAAGTATTTCTAGGAGTAGGACCGACATAAGTGGAACACGATTGACAAGAATCTTGAAAAGATATATTTAACTACACATACTTATTTATAAACACATATAAAGTAAATTGATAAAACTGCTTATGTACTTGGACAAATAGAAAAGTTGTTCCAATTATTTTGTTCATTACTGCTATCTGCATCTGCTATCTGCTGCTATCAAGATAAAATTACTTTGCTAAAAATAATATTAATAACTGCGCATAAAACAGCATATATTTTGTATTGAAGAAGAAAAAGATAATAATAAAAAAGGATTTTTATATATGGTATAGTAAAAGAAAAGGCTGAATTGACTCGCCTCATATTTATTTATGTTCAAGTAGGCATAAATAGGCCTTCGATAATTTACAGTAACTTAGAATAACTTTAGACAACTACCTGCCTTATTTCCAGCAATTTATTTGATACTATTTCGTGCTTTTAAATAAGTACCAAATTTCCAAAACGTACAGACACCCTACCAATGCCGTGTCGATAGGAACTCATTCATACACTTAGCACACGGCTATCTATATGTTATGCTCCTGTATTCACACCCACTAGATGCTATCAAAGTTCGCGGGCTTTTAAATAGGTCAAGTGATAAATAAAACTGTTTTAAAATAGTTTTTAAAAAATGTACCTTATTGAGTTTGGAAGAAATTGTTTCTAGGAAAAAATACTTCAAACTATCAAAGAACTAAGTTTTCGCCCGCAGCTTTGTCCGCATAATGAAAGGAAAGCCGTTCCCGTGGGATTTATGAAATAAAAACTATCCTATGTCTTAATCCCGTTATGTTTAATCTTATGTAAAATCAGTTCAGTTTTTTTTAGGAGTAAAAAACATACAAACTGTGGCATTTATAATATTAGTAGGTGGTATTTTTTTAAATATCTGATTATTATGTCTTCATAATATATTATCTTTATTTTATCTCTTCACTAGCATTAACAATGCTGCTATTTGCTATTTATTTGTGTGTACTATTATTTATTGAAACGATTTTTTACAGGATATGATGAACCATGATTGCACCATCTTAATTCTTAAATACGTAATGAAATTTAACAAGTCATGCAACTCCAATACAAAACCGCATACCTTCATAAACATGTCAATACATGAAGTATTAAGAAATAGCGGGAAAAGTTCCCTCCATTAGAAAGAGGAAATTATGTGTGCGTGAATCAGCCATTTTTCTGGGTTCGAATAAGGAAGGATAACCTCTATATTGTTGGTAATGTTGTGGGTGAGGATTTTATTTCTACACAAAATAAATATTTTAGGGTGTATCGGGTTCTCTAATGGTAGAGTATGCTTTATACTAATGTGGGTACTTATAAATTGTCGTAAGTACATAATAGTCAAACAATATGCAAGAAATAAAAGATATAGATAGAGTATAAATATATTTAAATTCAATAAGCATCTATACAAAGCCAGTATCCATACTAATATTATAAATGCGAAAGTAACTCTGTCTGTCTGTCTGTTACTCAATCACGCCTAAACTACTGACCCAATTTGCATGAAATTTGGTATGGAGATATTTTGATACCCGAGAAAGGACATAGGCTACCTTTTATTGCGAAATAATATGTACCACGGGCGAAGCCGGGGCGGACCTCTAGTAACTTATATTTTATTTCAATAATGTTACCAATGTACGAACCGCGAGGGACTTTAACATGCTTCGTGAGCCTGTGTTTCCCGAAGAGTACAATATGGAGGTCTTCAAGAAAAGAGTGAACGGGTACCTCCTAGGGAAGCGCGCTCCACCTTAGGCCACATCTCAGCATTCCATCAGGCGAGATCGTGGTCAAGCGCTTCCCTATCATACATTAAAAAAAAATGTACTCACAAGAATATTTCAACTTATAGGAAGTAGAACAAAGGTAGAACATGACTATGTCTCTACATTTATATTTAAGCTTAAAGATTGACCTATTTAAAACGATTATATTCAGGACTAGATATCCACGCAACTTCGTCTGCTACCAAAAGGAATAATATAATATTTTATTCTTTCTTCTACTTCCAAATTTTCCCGTTAAAAACAAATATTAATCAACAACACTCTATCGTTTAAATCAGTATCTACATACATAATATAATATGTACGTATTAATTTCATATAAATTAATTGTCACAAGGAACTATAATTCTCAACAAGTCAATAACTGCGTTAAAAACAACCGACTTCAAACTTGCACTTGCAACATTTACAAATACAGACAAAAATGCTCATAAAATAAAAACTACTGGGCCTATCCGAATAAAATTTTTATGGGACCAATTCGACACCATCCCGCATCGAACAAAAAAAGAATCACGTAAATCGGTTCAGAAACCACGGAGTAATCGGTGTACATACATAAAAAAAAAACATACCGGCCGAATTGATAACCTCCTCCTTTTTTTTGAAGTCGGTTAAAAAATAAGCACAAAATATCTTATTATAATCTATATAGGTGACTCGGCTTTTACAGTTGAAAAATGAAAATGTAAGCTGGAATTTAGAGTTGAAAGCGCTGGTTTAAATTCCGCTTCACGGTTGAATTTATTTTCTTTGTTCTTAAAAAATATCTTAATCGTATTTAATATTACTTTTGACTGAAACTACTTTTTCAAAGAGCCTACTATAGTTTTAGTGAAGATGAAAATCCATGGAATGATGTCGCTTGAACATAGGACAGTTCTTTGGCATCATTATTAGTATTTTGGAATAATATTATCTATACTATAATATTATAAAGCTGAAGAGTTTGTTTGTTTGTTTGAACACGCTTATCTCGGGAACTACTGGTCCGATTTGAAAAATTCTTTCGGTAAAACCGCGGAACACAGCTAGTGTTGAAATAAAATGTACATATATGATTTTAAAAGAGCAACTACACAGTTTCTTGCCGCCTCTTCTCTGCAGAAGCTGCTATCCGAAGCTGCTAAAATATGTTTTACTCTTTCATCCTGGTTGATCCCGAATAAAAAATTATCTGAAAAAAGAACATGTCATTTATTAACATTGTTAACGACTATTGGTTTTTTAGATAAACGAATAACAATTCTCCAATAATCCATAATAAATAGACATACAAAATCCCTATAATAATAGTGTAGGTACATAAAATACTAAGTAGGTAAGTAGGTTTAACTTTTTGCCGTAGCAAAATTGCACACAGGTAGTTTAACGTTCACAAGCTCTATTGATGTCTAATTACTTCTGAAGTTGCATGAAAATATACAACATAATATGTATATGTATACAAGTATGTAAATTATCTGATGTCGTAGTCGGTTACAAGCGCAAGCATGGCCAACTTTGGCATATGCCAGGTTAACGTGCGCGAAGTTAAACTGTATGTTCTCACATTTACCGTGCGTAAACATACGGGACTTTATTGTGGGGTGGGTTGACGCGATTTTTATAATAAACGTCGTAGATAAAACTAAAATTGTGGCTGCATTTCAATTTTATATTAGTAGGTGTTAATTAAAGCTCATGATTCGCGTATTTATTACATAACTAGCGGTTCGCCCCGGCTTCGCCCGTGGTACATATTTACGTTTTCTCTACATAAGAACCATCCTCGTACTTATAGGAATATAATAAAAAAGAACAAAGTTAATATGATTCTTTCTTTCGAAATGAAATATAAATTCATAAGATGCAATGCAAAGTTAAAGAGCAACATTCCTGTCACAAATATTACATGTTTTGGTCATAGCTGGAACATGAAAGAGCCTTAATATACTCGTTACATTATTGATATATTACAAATAACTTCACAGATTTTCATTATGTTTTCACCAATGAATAGCGCAGTTCTCGAGTAAAGTTTGAACTTATAATTATTCTATATACATATAATTTGTTACGTTTGAAATAACACGGGCGAAGCCGCAGCGAAAAGCTAGTAAATAATACAATTATACACATCATCTTCTATCGTCGCGTGTTCTCCACAATATATTCCCGTAGAAAACTCAAGAGCGCTCCGAGTGTGTTTAGCAAGAGTTTAGACCCAGAGTGCACGCTTACAGCTTTGAACGTTTTCACAAAATAATTATTTTAGCCGTAACGTCTTCGTAGAGACGACACTTGCCCCGCTTTCGCCTTAACTGTCATGAGATGTCAATTTGTGTATGAAAAGTGTGGAATTTAGGCCCAAAAATGTAACTGGCAAAAGATCTGGATACTTTCCTACTAATATGATAAATGCGAAAGTGTGTTGTTTATTTGTCTTTCTTTAACGTAGCAATGGAACAATTTAATAACATGATACTCGTGTCTAGAAATGGATAGAGTGATGTAGAGAATTTTTACAGTCACTTCTTAAACACCATGGGATATTTCTTTGTGATATATGTGTGTTTGTAACTCTATCGTGCAAAAATAGCTGATCTGTAAGAAATTTAACTCAGTGGCTGATGATAATGTACACGGTACCATATGGTAATTAATTCTGATGTTGGCATAATTCGCGTATCATTTCCCTAAAAGTTAAATATACCTTTGACATTTTAGGGTCGACATTTTACTATTAAGTTTTCCACTCAAATCATCACACTAAACAGATTTCTATAAAATTCGCAATCGAAACAAATAAAAAAACACATTACGAAATTACATGGCCGAATAGCGAAGAATAAAGTTTTCAGTTTTCACAATTATAGATAGTCTGACCAAAGTCATAAAATTCTACAAATAATAATATTTCAGACCATTTCCAAAGCAATAAGAGATAAAGCCCATAACTAAAGATTATCTACTCGCTATTTTTACCTTGCTTTGCGAACTGAATTTTATTTCCTCAGACCTCAGCAATTGAATGTCTTCTTTTAAATTGAATTTTTTAATAGTTTAGTAACTTTGTATGCAGTTTTAAATATGCAGTTGTAGGGGAATGCTTCGTTTTATGTTTCTATGTTACTTTTTACATAAAACTAAAGCCTTAAAAAACTTAAAAAATAAGATCTTTTTTAACGTTTTGAACACATTTGTTGCGAATTCTATGAATGTATTTATTTAAATAAATTATTTCTGCTTTTAAAACGTTTAATGGATTTTCAATAGAGTATAAACTATAGACTACTAGATTTCCGCCCGCGGCTTCGCCCGCGTTTGCAAAGGAAAACCCGCATAGTTCCCGTTCCCGTGGGATTTCCGGGATAAAAACTATCCTATGTGTTAATACAAGTTACCCTCTATATGTGTGCTAAATTTCATTGTAATCGGTTCAGTAGTTTTTACGTAAAAGAGTAACAAACATCCATACAAACTTTCGCCTTTATAATATATGTATATTAGATAGAGCATTGTTTAAGTTTTTATACTAAGTGACGCATCAATTTCAAATCTTCTTCGAGAACAGATTTTTGTTCTCTCTCTTATGTATAAAAATATAAAACTTGAGTCAGTTAAAACACAAAATAAGATATCACACCCCAAAGATTTTCCCCCGTTCAAAATTCAATTCATTTCTCATTTTCCATAAAACGCCTATGTCGAATTTATTTTGGACCATTAGCATATTAAGGGGCTCTCACCTTGGTACAGCTAGCAAAAACGATAATTTATTATAGCTAAAATAATATAGAGATGTATGATTTGATAGTTTATTTTATTGTTTCTTTATTACGATTTAACTGATAGCCACTTGGTCGATTTGAAAAATTATTTTACCATAGAAAGCTACTTCTTTAACGAATAACGGTATGTTACTATTTAGGAGTATCGTTATTCGTTACCATTAAGAGGTGATGAACTTTTATCGTGGGTTTACTATTTCGACGTTTATTTTAGTTGGAATATACAATATTGAAAACGCTTGCGGAACAATAAACTTGGTACCTACTTGTTGTATGATTTTCCATCTCAATTAAAATTATTTTAAAATTTATATTATTTTCTCTCGTGTGTGTTTGTTTTAAAGTGAAACTTTTATTACATCGTCTCAAACTTTTTGGTCTGTGTAGCGCATGTCGCGTGTATCGCGGCTGCCGAGTAGGTATACCTACTCGGCAGCCGACCGTCACGCGACATGCGCTACACAAAGCAGTGTTCGGAACCGTTCGAACAGTTTCACTTTTACCGTGGTTTCATAAAACCACACAACATTTTTTTTTGCGATTATGAATCGTCCTAACACCTAGACTAATTATTTCTATGTATTTGCATATTTTTTGCAATTTAATAGAGCAAAATTATTATTTTTTTGTCAACAGTACTTTCTATACGTACGTAACCGCTGATCTTATTTATTAAAAGTATGCGTTGGTATGACAGGAAAAAATGGATCTTTTCTGCTGACACTACTTTGCTTATTTGAGGAAGTAACCGCCGTCTCAATTTTATTTAGATTTGTATGGAAAATATGAGTAATGAATACGTTCCAAGTTGTTATAACTATTTCTTTACACAACCTACAAATTGTGCAACTGATACAAAATTAAAACAACAAGAATAATAATCTATATATATAAAAAGGTGACTGATATGGTGATCTATCAACGCACAGCCCAAACCACTGGACGTATCGGGCTGAAATTTGGCATGCAGGTAGATGTTATAACGTAGGCGTCCCCTAAGAAAGGATTTTAGAAAATTCATTCCCTAAGGGGATCAAATAGGGGATGAAAGTTTGTACCATGAAAATTTATCTTTTCCACGCAGGCGAAGCTGCGGGCAACAGCTAGTTTAAAATAAGTGTCAAAAATTTAACTAAACTAAACTAAAGTAAACTACACTAAAGTAAGACACAATTATGAATGCAAACTGCAAACATTCCTCCATTATTCGTTCAGTGGCGAACAACAAAGGCCTGTAAAGTTTTAAATGTGTGTTTTTAACTCGAAACTCGTGGATGTATTTGTGAGAAAAATATAAGGCCCCAAAACTAGGGGATCTAATAAAGGAATCCTTCTATGATTAATTGTTATAAAATGTCTAAAGTCTACACATATTTAAATTAAAATATTATGAAAGTTTTATTTCATTGCAGTTTCTAAAATAAAACGGACATGGTTATTAGACTAGGTTCCATTTAATTATTAATTTGTACTTTTTAAACAACATTATTAAAGTCAAAACAGGTAATATATATTTTTTTTTACTATTTAAGTGTAACTCCCCCAAATAATTATTCAGCTCTGGGGCCCTTATAAATATAAATACGCCCCTGTCTTAAACATTTTCAACGCGAGGTGCTAACAAGTTACGTTACTTTTACTTCTTAAAGTTTAACATGAACATACTTGGAGATAACTATTATTTATACCATCATAATAATAGCAAGTAGTATTTGTTCTATTGTTGTTTCTCAAGCTCTTTTGAGTTTTAGTAAAATAAAGTTTAATTATCTTGTTGAATTGTTGATATTATTATTAACGTTGAAATAACTGTATTGTACGTTATAGACATGAATTAACTAGGTATGCCCCGCGGTTTTACCCGCGTTGCTCCGCTCCTGTTGGTGTTAGCGTGATGATATACATAATATAGCCTATAGCCTTTTTCGATAAATGGGCTATCTAACACCGAAAGAATTTTTCAAATCGGACCAGTTGAGATTAGTGCGTTCAAATAAACAAACAAATTTTTCAGCTTTATAATATTTGTATAGATTTCTAGTCCATCAAAATTAATGTCTTATCTTGATTTGAATTAAATTTGATATACCTAAGTAAGACAAGTTATTAATATGTTTGTTTGCTTGATATGATTTCACTTAAAACCTAACCTATAATTTATCAAAGCCATATCTTTGGTTATAACCCATTACCCACTAGAGAACCACTGAGATATATTTTATATATTTCATACGCTGCTCGGGCAAAGCCGGGTGAAGCAGCTAGTTTAGTATAAATTCTTTCGATATAATATATTTTATACCATGTCATTTGGTTACACTACTTAGGCAATCTAAATATACATGCATATTGCATATGCTCCAAACTCAAACCCAATTTTTGTTAAAGCCTATTCATACGAGCGTAATGTTATTTAAATATAACTTCTGTAGAATTGAACCTTGTACAAAATCAAGAAAAGCTCCCTCATAATTCAAGGCTAGCAAAAAATTAGAATGCAGAATTTTTTTTTTACAATTATTGGGAACAGAATAATATAATATCTATACTAATATTGTAAAGCTAAAGAGTTAGTTTGTTTGAACGCGCTTATCTCAGGTCCGATTTAAAAAAATATTTCGGTGTTAGATAGCCCATTATTCGAGGAAGGCTATAGGCTATATTATATCATTACGCTAAGACCCGCAGGAGCGGAGCAACGCAGGTGAAACCGCGAAGCGCAGCTCTAGTATTAGATACGATTTCGATTTTGAAATAACGAGTAAATGCATCAAGATTCATTTTTTAAATTATACGACATAATTGCACTGAGTATATAGTTATGTGACAATTAATTATATTTCTAAATGCCGTAATTAATTTTCTTTTTAGGGTTCCGTACCTCAAAAGGAAAAAACGGAACCCTTATAGGATCACTTTGTTGTCCGTCTGTCCGTCCGTCCGTCCGTCCGTCTGTCAAGACCCTTTTTCTCAGGAACGCGTGGAGGTATGAAGCTGAAATTTATATCAATTACTCAGGTCTACTGTCCCTTGAAGCTGTGAAAAAATCAAACTTCTAAGCCAACGCAATCAAAAGATACAGCCGTTTATGCCGCAAATTTTCGACACTTGCAAGGGAATCAAAACCTACAGGGTGCTTCCCGTGAACTTAGAATCTTGAAATTTGGTACAAAGCAACGTCTTATAGCATAGATAAAGGAAAAATTACGAAAATCATAAATTGTACTTTGTAAACCTTGCAGGTTTGTACGGAACCCTCGGTGCGCGAGTCCGACTCGCACTTGGCCGGTTTTTTTATCTTTACAGGAGCTGTCGCTGTCGAAGATGTGTTGCCGTCTTTTTAGTGTTCCGTACCAAAACTGTAAAACGGGACCCTATTACTGAGACTTAAGGCTGTATCTCATAAACCGTGATAGCTAGAAAGCTGAAATTTTCACAAATGATGTATTTCCGTTGCTGCTATAACAACAAATTCTAAAAAAATTAAATATATATATATATATATATATTAAGGAGATAGTACGGAACCCCATAATACGGAACCCGTCGTGTGCGACTCGCACTTGGCCGGTTTTTTATATAAATTTAGGAATTTATATTAAACGAATTGAAAAAGGAATGTGTGAAAGCACATTAACATATCACTGCCAGAATACAGCTAGACGTATTGAGAAGGCTTTTCGGCTCTAATGGCGGACGGAATTCTATTTCCTACCAAACTAGGATAGCTCTATTTACTGAGTGCAGATTCTGAATGCACTCTATTTTTGTATGTTTCTTAAACTCTAGTGATTGAAGTTTTTGTTACCGAGTTAGACTCCTAAGGTAATAAACTGCTGAACAGATTTTGAGGTTTGAGGTTTTTAACCAACAAAAATCTATTTACAGAAAATTTTAAATGAAGTTTTATGTTTTATTTTAACGGTCTAGTGATTAATGTAATATTTAAATACATACATATAAATACAATGTTTTCAAATTTTAAATAATAACTCCTATTTACACATTTGATATACCTTCGAGGTGTGGATAATTTCCTTGCAATTCTATTAATAACGTGAGTACAATTTAATGTTGAATAATTCGCTTAGGTAAGTAATAGAAAAAGCTCAAGTACTCAATTTTATTTCGCAGTAAACAAACAATGAACCCTTGTAGAAACTAAAAACTAAGCCTTTTAATCTCTAATCTATAAAGGTTTAACGCCTTATCCAGACGGAGGCAAAGCAAGGTGATATCTTTATACTTTATGGCTTCTTTAGTTTGTTATTTCCTCTATAAGTGATTGCAAAATGTAGCTATCTAGTAAATATTACTATTTTTTTAAATCTACCTATACACTTACAAAAATCTATACTAATATTATAAAGTTTGTTTGTTTGAACGCGCTAATCTCTGGAAATACTGGTCCGATTTGAAAAATTCTTTCGGTTTAGCCCATTTATCGAGGAAGGCTGGCTATATCATCACGCTAAGACCAACAGAAGCAGAGCAATGCGGTTAAAACCGCGGGGCACAGCTAGTTGAAAATTTAAAGCTGATGAGTTTGTTTGAACACGCTAATCTCAGGAACTATTGGACCGATTGCAAAAATTATTTCACACTTAATTGTGTACTTTATTCCTGTATGTCATAGGCCATGTATGTACCACGAGCGAAGCTGGGGCGGACCGCTAGTGAACTATAAATGAAACTCATGTTATATATCTGTTTTATTGCAAATCTATACTAATATTATAAAGCTGAAGAGTTTGTTTGTTTCTTTGAACGCGCTAATCTCGGGAACTACTGGTCAGATTTGAAAAATTCTTTCAGTGTTAGATAGCCCATTTATCGAGGAAGGTTATAGGCTATATATTATCACGCTACGACCAACAGGGATGGAGCCACGGGGGTGAAACCGCACGGAGCAGCTAGTAATGTAATAAACGCTATCTGCTGAAGAAATATACCTTTATTAAAGGTTAATTAATTATTTTTTAAATATAAGAATGTGTTAAGATATAGTTTTATTAAACTCCCCGCTACGTTAACATACTATCTAGATAAGTGCAGTAAGTTTTATGCATCTCATAAACTGTTAAAGATATTAATGGTAATTTTGTGGTAAGTTCAACTTTTAACTGCATCGTATTATATGTACTGAAATTCGCCTTGAGCAAGTTTAGATAGAGTGTAAATGAGTTCTGCATTTAGTTCTTAATTAATACTAGCGGTCCCCCCCGGCTTCGCCCGTGGTACATGTTTACGTTTTCTCTACATAAGAACCATCCTCGTACTTCAAGGAATATAATAAAAAAAGAATTATCGAAATCGGTTCAGCCGTTCTCGAGTTATGCGCTTACAAACACATTTTGCGATTCATTTTTATATAATAAGAAGATAGTGTTAAGTACGGTTCACTTTGAATGTAATTACTATACATGATAGTTAAAAATGATGTAATAATATAACAAATTCAATAATGAATCTGGACTATATTAAAAAAATGACGTGCATGTACTAGTGTACACACGTAAGAAGTGAAACTTCTTTATGACCCTATTTTTCAAAAACTAATTTACTGTATGCAACTTTACAGAAATACGTCGAATCACGCGTGGTAGGGATAAGAAAAATATGGCGCGTAACGGAAAAATGTCACTCGTAACGAAAAAATGTTAGGTACTTACACAAAATTTTTTTCCAACCCCGATAAAGAAGTTTCACTTCAAAAGATTATTATGAGCACGATGAAGCTGCGATATAGGTACTACTGGTTCTATAAGGTACTCAGAAAGAATATTTGTTACCAAATTACAATTTCAAAGTATCATTCATAGTGAAACGTGCAATTCCAAAATAAATCTTCTTTCTCCATTTAATTCTCTTGTTTTTTTTTGCTGCAATAGGGGAGCGCTTGGCCACGATCACGCCTGATGGTAAGCTGAGTTGTGGCCTAAGATGGAGCGTGCTTCCCCTCTTTGTAATTTTGTATACAAAGTTTGCGTAAAACGATCAAATACAATTTAGTATATGTTATGATTGTTTTATACAGGTAAATTAGCTTGGAGAAATTTTTGCGTTTGTAGTAGTGTATGGTCAGCATATATATAAGGGATTTTAAATTAAACTATATGTGTTTCTCCTCTGAAAAAGATGAGACTTTATTTTAATATTTGCACATTTAACATACATATAACTTTTACATTAACAATGTTACTAAAATGAAAAATTTAATAACCTGAAAAAGAAACGACATTTAAAGTTTAATTCTTTAGTTTGAGAAGTCAAAGGCTTGCCTCGACCATGTTTTAACACTGGAGCCATTTTGAATTAACAATATAAAGTTACAACACTTACACACAAATTAAACACTAGTTATGGCCTTCATACAAAACTGCTGAATACACCGTTCGCACGGGAATAGAATGTGGATGCGATTTCCCTTAGTTAGCATCCAAGCTTACGTCTTTATAATGATTAAACTGTATAAATTCATTCTTTAACTCCGGTCTGCATCGTGCAGACATGGGTGTAAAAGTCTCATTTTAGCTATTAAATGTAGTTTTTAAGTACATCTGAGTTTTCATTTGGGGCCTCCGGCTGCGGGACATGTAATTCACTTCAATAAATATTATAACAATAATAACAAATAATAACAACAATCAACAAATACAAAATTTATCAATTAAACTACGTACATAATAATTATAATTTTTGAATGAAATGTTCTAACGGTACCAAACGACTGCACGTGGCACCTGCGGACAGCGTAAACTGGTTTATTCTGGTTTCGTGCGTGTTTCCACTTTCCACTATCAAGTGACGATTTATTTATTTGTTTTGTTTCGTAATTATTATGGTCAAATATTAATTATGAAACAAATTATTATGGACACGATATTTTTTTGTTTCACGGTAGTCGCCTTGTCGTTTGCTCAAGGACGTAAAATTGAATGATATATATTTTTTTTTATAAAGTCAAAACCATTTTCTTTCAAATAAAAACTTGTTTTTATTGAAAACAAAAGTGATGCTAGGAATAAGTATAAAATTAAATAGTAATGTTAGGATATCGAAACATTTTTGTATAGGCCAGAACGATATAGTGGAAACGCGCTCTAAGATCTGAGTAATATACACACCACTACATATGCAAAAATTTCTCCAAGCTAATTTACCTGTACAAAGTCGTATTTACAACAATAATCGCAATGCACAATTGTTAAAGAAAACCTTTCTCAAATTTTCAGTTATGTTAAAAAAAAACATCAAATCTTTGAGACAGCTCAAGCATTTTGATGACCTAAATTTTAAAGACATTGTCAGCTTTTTAAAACTAAAGTGGTAAAATATCCAGGAATGGAGACATACCAAGATTCTATAAAACAAGTATTAACTTAATAAACCGAGTTTCGTTCGATGTAACTTAAGTTTCAGCTTAATTGAATCTTAGAGGAAGATTTTATTGGCTCTTAAGTATTTAATTTGAGCAGTAACTTTAAGCACTAACTTTAATATCATATCTAACGTCTAAGTTTTATAACTGAGGTATAGTGACATTAATTTTTACGGGCTTTGAGGAAATTGTTAATTTATACAAGGTGTTTCAAGTGGTTTTCCTTGCTGTCTGTTACAAAGGATTCGTCAATGTTATTTTATAATATAGATTAGTTTTAACGATGATTTTACGAATAAGATTTGACAAAATAAAATTAATGAAGACTATAAATAATATGATATTCACGTTATAAATTCATAAAAAATATTCAATTTGTAATATGTAGTTATGTAACGCTAATTGAACCTTATCTAGTCTCATAAAAACATTTATTATGTTGTTTTATTAGCTTTAGAAATGTCTTAATTATAAGATACCGCTATGTCTGTGCTAAAAAAACGTATTTTAATAAAATCTTATCAATAATAATTAATGTACATACATTAATTATTATTGATAAGATTATATTTTTCAAAAAAATAGTATTTTTATTTGCATTCAAAACTTTTTAACTATTATTTATTTTTAATCTACTATCAAATTACACCCACTACAGTATTTACGTATATTAAGGTCTCTTAGTTTTACCGTTAGCACAGACTAAAAATACAGTAACATAACTCCTAAAACGAAGTATAATTGCCCATAGCCATAGGTCATATATCTCTAGAGACGTCGCAGCAATAAATCGCTTACAGCCAGGTGGTAATTATTGCGCCCTACATCATGATGCTTTCTTGAAGCGCTTTATTTGCTTAGAAGATTAACTGTCTGTTATTTTATATGTATTAACTATATTTATATATATGTTATATTATGTAGGCCTTGTCTTCGCTTAAATAATAACTTCAACTGGTACTACAAATTATTATTCGTAAGTATGTTTGGATGGCTTTAATTTCATATAAGTAAATTGCAGCAGAAGCCACGGGTAAAACATTAATCTATAAAGAGAAAGATTTTAAACCAATAGAGCTATTTTCATTCTAATTATCATCCAAATTGCAATCTATTTAGGGCCGATTTTTCAATCCTTGGTTAAAATTTATCCGTCCAATAAAGTATTACACGATAATATTAAAATTTCACCTGTAAACTGTCATATACGGACAATTGAAATGGGGCTGATTTTTCAATCGTTGGTTAAAACTTATTCATCGAATAACGTATTAAACTACCATTCCAAAAATGTATTCTAATTGTCCGTATTTGACAGTTTACAGGTGACATTTTAAAATGATCGAGTAACTTTATTGGACGGATAAATTTAAACCAAGGATTGAAAAATCGGCCCTAAATTTAATAAAACATATTATTATAACGTTTATTTTATTACAAAGAAGAGTAGCGGAATTATAAAAATGCTAAAATGGCCAAAGTAAAACAATATTGAGGGAGTAATAAGATTCCTTCCGCTGACCACAAGAATTTCATATTTTGCTACGTTCTTGTAATGAAAATATTATTTTGGAAACAATTTTAATTAGAACAGTAAGTAATAAATGTAAGGAGAATATTTTTTTTTCGGAAATACAGAAAACCGTTACATATATACTTTTATCAGATACCGTTTGTATATTGAAATAATGTGTTATTTTAGAAATAATTTTAACGATAAAACAGAAATCTTATAAATGTGAAAGTTTGTGAGGATCTGTATGTGTGTTTGTTACTCTTTCACGTAAAAACAACTGAACAGATTACATGAAGCTTATATTATCCAGTAAGAATTGTTTTCAGTAGCACTTCAATCTCAGTTCATGGAATTAATAATTAAATTAATATAGAGCAATAATTGAATTTTTAATTTAAAACACGGTCATAATGCACATTTTAATATTCATTTATTTCATCCAATTTCCAGGAGTTCATTATTATTTTTGCTGTTATTAATTATTTTTAACATTCATTGTGTATATTGTTTGTATTAATAATTTAATTTGTTAAATTCGTTTTTGCATCATTTTCATCCATTTTTTACCTTACTTCCCATAAAGAATATATTATGCTATGTCATACACTAACTGCTGAAAGTACACATACCTACATATTTGTGTATTGCACTATCAAGATAAAAATATCTTCATCCTAGTGATTTGCAATTACTATAGGTAGATAGTTCTATAATCATTGCAAATCACTCACACATTACGTAAATAAACTTGCATAAAACTTAACAATATAATTTGTTATTTATCACAATAATCAAGAGCTAAAATCAAGCAAGTAAAATCACTCTTATTATTTAGGGCCGATTTTTCAATCTTTGGTTTTAAAGGCCTATTTTTCCTTTAAACTTCCAATAAAGTTTTAAATGTCACATGTATACTATCAAAATATTCAATTAGAAAAAAAATTGAATTTTTTGTTTGATACGATTCGATGATAAATTTTAACCAAGGATTAAAAAATCGGCTCTTTAGTTTAATAAACACAACTATGTTCTATAATTTCAATTACATATTTGTGTATGCAATTAATTTCAACATAACCAAAGATAATATAATACTACTGAACATTTTAGGTATTTAAATGACCATTGAGTAATAGAACCACACCCGAATTGTGAATCACATGGGATGGGAACATAACCTTTAAACCGCCTACAGAGTAATCCTTGGACATATTTAGTAATATTAGTGAAAGTAGATTTTAGAAGGTCTAAGGGCTGAGATATAGATTAAATATACCTAATTAGGTTGTACAAGCTTTAATCTTGATATATCCCATCCCGCGGCTTCGACTGTATTTGAGATTATAATAATACTAGCGGTCCGCCCCGACTTCGCCCGTGGTACAATAAAAAGTAGCCTATGTCCTTTCTCGGGTATCAAAATATATACATACCAAATTTCATGTCAATTGGTTCAGTAGTTTAGGCGTGATTGAGTAACAGACAGACAGACAGAGTTACTTTCGCATTTATAATATTAGTATGGATGTAGATACTAGATTGTAGTTCTAATATTTTTGATCACTTTATTTTATCCATTCCTACTAATTTATTCTTAAAGAAAATCCTGTCATTTTTGTTATTTATAAATAACTTTTTTTTGTTATTTAGTTGTTGTCGATACAATTTAAGTTATAAATTATTTGTTGGAAATGTCTTTGCTATAGTAAAAATTGTTAAAAAAATATATAATATATAAAGACAGGGCAAATTCAGGGCGAGCAGCAAGTTAAAATATACTATAGCTTTCCACAAGCGGCTTCACCCGCTTTGTCTAAAACCTAATTAATTATATACTAAAACCTTCCTCGAGAATCACTCTATCTATTAAAAAAAAACCGTATCAAAATCCGTTGCGTAGTTTCAAATATCTAAACATACAGACACACAGACAGATGATTGTGACATCTCAAATAGCATATTCAGACATTAATTATCACATACATGGTTGATTTAAACCAATCAGCATTCCAGAAACTTCCAGCTCATTAGGTTACCTAGTAGATACACGAGTGACGTCATAAGTTACAGGTGTTATGTCGCTGTGACACGCAGTCTGTGCTAATCTCCGCGGATTGTCTTGCAGTGTACAGTGCGAGGTAATATTGTGGGAACAATTCCATTTCTACATAGTATAATACAGTCGCTTTCTGCCGTTTGTGTCCATAAGCTTAAGTCTATAAATAACGCAACAGATTTTGATGGTTTTTTAGTAGCGTTTTTGAGGAAGGTTTTAGTAAATAATTTGTTAAGCTATCTACAAAACGGGCAAAGCCGCGCGCATCTAGTAATAAATATTCTTAATCAATATAACACTGAGGGAGAAGGTAATTAATTTTACACAGGTGAGTATAATAATAATAACTGCAAAAATATTGAAGCAAAGTTTTTTCTTTCTTACTAGGTTATGTAATCTAAGATACAAATAAAAATAACTTAATTTAAATTCAAATTAATTACTAATATTCACAATGTGTAGGAGGACTCTACTTATGAATTTGATATCAATTTACATCAAGTTATTATAACTATTATTAGATTCAAAGAATTTCAGTAAACACTACTTTGAAAATAATAATTTACGTATCATATCACATTTAGAGCAAAAAATACATGAATTATATTTTTTTCTGTATCATACTTATATGTATGTTATCACAAAGAAAATTCCACGCTTACGCACAGACCTTTCACACGTTATCTCCAAGAAAACATTCGTAAAGATAATCTAAATCTAAAAGAAGAATTTCTAAAGCAGACGTGATTCCAAAACCAACGCTAATGTTCGTAAGACAAACCAAATTGTAAACGCTATTTATCTAATGGATTGGAAGTTGAGCATTACTGCAAGTTTCTGGACGTTTGGGATTTATATAAGCTATTGTTTGTGCGAATCATAATGTAGTAATCTATACTATACATATAATACAATCGTAGGCAAGTCAAAACTGTATATTAAATATTATTTTTTTAAATAATACTTTGGTGCGTTATATAGATTTTATCGAATTTGGAAACTATACTTAAAGCACTAATGGAATTTAAAACGCGATTAATTCATTATATTAACCATTATCGCGACGTTTTGCACAATTTTCAGTGCCACGGGGAGACCGGAAACGTATTAGTCGAGTTAAAAATATAATGAATAAATCGCGTTTAATATCCTTTGGTCTTTAATTTATAAAATATGAATGTGCCGTTTCATATGACATGAACTGTACACAGCTTGTCATTGGATCTCAACAAGGATATATTCTCGTGTACTTGAAGCAAGTGCATTAATCCTGATTATAATAGGTACTGTGATATAAATTATTTTATAAGATTAATTATATCATCGCATTATAAATTCTTTATTATAATAATTGTAAATACAGATTTTATTTCTGTTTTGTAAGCTCGCTGTAGATATATCATCATTTTTTTTGTGGAAAGCTACATTATTTCAAATGTCTCAATAGATGTCTAAATGTCTGTCATGGCAATACCGTCATGTCATGGAGTAAGACGACGATTTTGATATCTTTGAATCTTGCCAAAAAAGTTTCACTTCCGACACGTGTGCACACACGCTTTTTTTCTTAGATAAATATAACTGTAACATTAACAAGCTTATTATATCTATCTAATACTCACACACAGAAATCTAGTATCCACATTGTATTAAATCCGATGTCACGTACTGTCATTACGTGTCGCAAATCTGCTTTTTGTTTCTCATTCCGTTATATTTACAGAACGTGACGACTTTTTCTTTAATGAAAAATGATAAATGAAAAGATGTATGTACATGTAAGGTATATACATAATTATACAATATAAGTATTTTTAGTAGGTTTTACGTGAATAAGGCTTGTTTTTTTCGTTAATTTTAAAAGTATTAAACTATTTATTAGTATACAATATAACTATATGTACATCAATCGGTATTACATAACAACAATTAATATGTACTGATTTAATTCTATCTCTCCTTATTTTGTCTATTATGTATTTATGTATATTTTTATAATAACTTAAAGTGGCTTAGTAATAATTACGTAAATGCTATATTAATATGTTATGTGTGAAAGAATACGTACGAACGTACGAACGCGAAGAATACGTACGTAAGAACAGTATTAACGTAGAAAATTGCAAAAATTATATTCAGTTTTCTTCCGTCCCAACGTCTCTCGGGTCAGTTACACCCACATAACATAAATAAAGGTACAAACGTAATGCAATGGTCACTAAGACAATGGGGTGACTTGCAGTCTCACAGAGATCCAATACACTTACCCAAACGACCCTGTATGACCACGTAAACGGGTAGTTTGTTGGTACAGTGCGAGCCAACTAAATGGTAACACTGAAATTTTTTATTATATTTTGATGTGTGTTGAAAATTATTATTATATTATGGAAAATAAACATGCAGATGTGTTTATTATTTAAATATTCATAAAATAATAACATTGTTAAAGTACACGATTTTCTGTGAATTTAATTTATAGTTATGTAGACAGATAATAATCATAATGTAAAAAAATAGATTCATATTAATTCATATCAGCTCTTTGAGTTCTTCTTGTAAGAACAGACATAATATTATAAATGAAAACACATTATTTTAATGTTCATTCGCATTTCAATGAATATTTTATCACGATAATAATTTTTACAGTGTCATAAAAACAAACATCTCAACATAATATCAACTTACAAAAGCCAACAATAACACCAATAAAACCTTCAGAAAACAATCGACACTACATATTAATTAATACAATTTAATTGGACTCATAATTGTATACAAATTGAAAAAAAAACTGTGTCACGTAATTGGCTTGCAGTGTATGGAT